>PVJH01016323.1:20687-51001 GCA_004026705.1 Nesogale talazaci
TCCCAGTGGGCTGCAGTCCCACGCACAACCACTACGCCACCAGGGCTCAGCCCCATAGTATTCCATTGTATGAAAAAAAACAATGTTCATCTATTCCTTTATAATAGGTGTTTTTGGTTGTCTTCTTATTTTTGAGGTTTTGGAAAATGCATAAATCAACATAGATGTGCATATGTCAAAAAATAAAATAAAATCACTGGGCTGTGACTACTAGAAATATTGCAATAAGTAAGAAAGTAGACATGAGCTGAGCCCCGGTGGCGTAGTGGTTGTGCGCGGGACTGCGGCCCACTGGGATGGAGGTTCAATTCCCACTCACAGGAGCAAAGGCTGGGCCTCCTACTCCCAACACCAGGGCAGTGATGCCTAAAAAAAAAAAATTAAAAAAAAAAAGTTGACATGAAAAATAGAATTTTATCCAGCCTCAACTGCTCCTTTTCTATTTTGAGATATATTTTTAGCTAACTGCATATATAAAGACAAAAAGTCTAGCCTAAAGTCAAATGGGATATTCTGTTCACCAGAGCAAAAAGCAAGACATGACATGGCCAGAATTTAATAAACTACAACCATATTCAAGTTTTATTTATTTTATGATTCCCATGGGCAAAGAACACATTATATATTTCCACTGCAAGTGTAAGAAAGAAATGTTACAATGAATGTGCTTGTCGTTTAAAATTTTTTCCTTCCATTGGTTCATTTATTTAATAAATGATCAATATAAAATATTTATATGGGCAGGGCTGAGCCCCGGTGGTGTAGTGGTTGTGCACGGGACTGCAGCCCACTGGGATGGAGGTCCAATTCCAGCTCCACAGAGCAAAGGCTGGGCCTCCTACTCCCACCACCTGAGGGCAGTGATGCCCAAAAAAAACCAAAACAAAACAAAATTTATATGAGCATGGTCCTATCTGGGAAGGGCAGAGGGGGAGGATGTTTAATAAATGGCATAAGAATGCATTAATGCCTATTCATCACTTATCAACAGACAAGGTCATGATATGAAAATTTACATTATGCAAAGCAGAATGTCATCAAATCAAAAGACGGAGAATGACTACATCATATGTAACTGCCAACCACTGAGAATCACAGTCCAGATGAGGACAGACATAAACTTATCTATCTCAGTTAGAGGACGTCTCACATCTCAGTGGTTGTTACTAACAAACATACACTGTTCATGCATCAAGTAGTAGAACTGTGGATTTTTTTACTATTGTCATAAATGCAAAGTATCCATTACTAAGTGAGGAGTAGGTAAATTCTACAGCCTTCATTTACAGGTAAAGAATTATGACATCACTGTAACTAAAGTACCCTGTGTGGTAGTTACATAATCTGGTGTCAATTTGGGACTTGAGAGGATTAAGAATGAAGAGGTGGAGTCTTGACTGTCAATTGGGTCACAGCCAATGAATCCTCTGTGTGGGCATGGCCTTCTCCTGGGAATTGTGGAAACTCCTGTATTTCTTCCTTGGAGGCGGGAGACACCTTTCTCACTACTCACTCCCTTGGAGACTCTCCACTGACAAAACACATGGATCAACGCAACGAGCGTCCTGAACCTAAAGCAGCCATGTGGAGACCCAAGATGCTTCAATCTTCACTGGGTCCACTAGAGCCTGTGATCTTCCTGCATTCGATGTCACTGCGTGGGTTTCATGAGTCTGAAGAGGATCTTACAGATTGGTATCAGACATATGAGCTAATACAAAATTATGGATTTGATCTGGACTGTTTGGATACAATTACTCTTTGATATAAAACTCTCATACGCATATGAATCTCCCTGAATTTGTTTTTCTAGCCTATCTAGACTAATACATCCTGGTTTATACTTTTTATTATCCCAATTTATTTTCTTCATAGCATTTACCACTAGCTGAACTTATGTATGCATATGTATGTATTTTCTGGCTCTTCAGAGCTTGAGAGCAGCCATCTTTACTTTTCATTCATTGCTATCCCCTCAATCCTTAGAACAGTACAAGGCGCGTCATAGGTACTCAATCAGTATGTTAAAACAATTAGTAAGGAAACTATAGATAAATAAGGAGCTATGTTAAAATGTCATCTTGGAACTTTTGAGAACCTAGAACAATTGTGACCTCTATTCTAGAAAAAGATAACCTTTTAGTTAGGTGAAGTAAAATAATCACCACCCCCCCCAAAAAAAGTGCACTAAGAAGCAAATATTTCTTTTAACAGAAGATAAAAAATTAACCCATGCAGACATTCCACATATAGAAGCAGGTAACTAAATGTTAAATAAGGAAAACATGTCTCCATGTGTGTATTTCTTCCCAAATCATCTAGTAGACAGCTGAAACTGTTTAATATAAACATACCAGTAAAAACTCTGAAGTCAAAATAGAACATATGGGTTACATATGCAAGCAGATAAGCATTGGAGTCCTAACTGCCAAGGTTGGTGCTTCAAACCACTAGCTGCTGTACAGGAGAACAGGCAAGCAAGCCTCTTCCTGTCGAGATATACAAAGCCTCAGAAACTCCATACAGTGTCATTGAGAGTCGGAAGTGACTCAACAGCGGTCATCTGGAGGATTTGTTTGGTTTGAGTATTATAATTAAGCAATCAGACTCAACTTCTACTAGATATTTAAAACACTATTTGAAATTTTAATATATGTACATTTAACAATAAAAAAAATTCTCAATTATTTCAGTATATTTTATAATGAATATATTAGCAATGAGTGTCAAATCTAAGTCATACTAGTAAACTGGTCTAATAGGGATCAGTACATTTTTTAGATAGATGAGTCAATCTTGTCCCTCACAACAATTTGAAATTTAATTGCGAGCCATACATATATATTTGGGGGGGGGGGCAATCACTGCCCTCTGGTGGGAGTAGGAGGCCCAGCCTTGCTCCTGGAGAGCTACTGCTGGATTTGAACCTCCAACCCAGTGGGCCATAGTCCTGCACACAACCACTATGCCACCGGGGCTCAGCCCTCAAACATATATTTTTACAAGCAAAATGAAACCACCATTATCTGGACAATATCCCTTAAAAATGGTCCTGCTTTACTTCAGAGCCACATTTATGCACCGAAAGAGCTGCACATGGCGCATGTGCTACGGCTTGCCGACACCTGGTCTAAAACAATAATTTCAAAATCCAATCTAATTAAGCATCTTCTCTTTGTCTTTCATCTTCATCTCTAAAAACCTGGAATTGATTAGGAGCAAAACTATGAGAACAAAGAAACATGCACCAAGGTTCTAAGTGGGACATATTTTTAAAGTATTTCTTAACTCCAATGATGTCCACTAATTGATTCAACAAATATTTATTCAGTACTCATTATAATATTCCAAGTACCTTCTTAGGGGTTAGAAGCAGTTACTAGAAATAGTTTCATTTGAAGAGAAAGAGTGAAAAGATCTCTTGGGTTTTCAATAACAAGAAGGATTAAACATTTTCAAAACATTTTCCAACTCACATGTTGCTGCCCTGGCTCTGACTTGGGGATTCTGTGCGACCTGCGCTCTTCAGATCTGGATGGGTCGTGCTTGCTACTTTTTCTCCTCTTTTCTTTTCTGCTTTCATGTTTTGACTTTGTGTGCTCACTTGCCTGTACTTCATTTAAAAGGTCTCCACAAAGGGAAGACTCAAACAATTCCCTGCCATTCTGAATAGTTTTGGTTATTTTTAGTTTAATTTCCGGTGAGCCAGTCTTCTTTGGAATCACAGTCTGTGGTACCAAGGGAGGAGGTGGTGGCTGTGGAGGGGAAGGCTTTTCCAGGATCTCATGTGGTCGTGTGTTTGGAATTTCTGTGTGGTAATAGTCAGTGGGGCTGAAGTTTCTAACTGCGCCAAAGCCATTGGCTGACCCATTGGGGTACTGGTTATATGATTGGTATTTGGTTTGAGTTTCATACATGCTGATAGATGGTGGATAGCCATTTGTGAGTGGCGGGAGATCTTCTGTTGTAGATGGATACTGAAAGCCTTGCTGCAGGGTAGCTTCATATGGTGTCTGGCCACCATCTTCAACAATGTCACTGTTGTTATCAAAGGCATCCTCCTGACGGATATTAGCGGAGTCAATGAGTTGAGGTGGTTGCTGAATTGTGTTTCCCATGATCCCTTGCATGAAAGAGAAAGAGAAATCCATTGTTCTGCTCCAGCATCCTTAATTTTCCCTTTCTCTCATCGGGCCTAAAAAAAGATTAGGAAGTATTAATAGCCTCATAAACTATAAGTTAATCAACTGAAAAAGATTAAACTAAAATGCTACGAACTCAATTTAACTATCTAGATGTGCATCAGCACTAAGTATTTCTAAAACAACTAGTAATACAATTCCAACAGAAGGCAAATACTTTTCATCTCAAATGCATATGTATTTGACACAATAACAATGGCAACATCTTCTCTTTGCAAACCAGCAAAATAGTTTTAACATTTCTGTTTCCCAAATTAAAGGTTACACAACTCAGATTAAAACTGGTATTTGCAACATAAGCAGTTGTCTTAATGCACATGAATTAAGGTCCGTGTAAACTCCCTTTCAGTCATTCATGCTTTGTCCAGTGGATTTTGTTTTTAATTAACATAAAGTCTTATTGTAATTTTTAAATATATAAATAAAAAAAGTCAACTTTTAGTCCCACTTTTTGCCATAGATAACGACACTAAACACTTTGGTAGGTATATTTGCAAATAAAATTATGTCTATTATAGGATTTGTCTATTTAACGTAATATATCCTAGATATCATTCTGTGTCAGTATATATACATATACCTCATTCTTTACATGGTTGTATAGTAAACTCAAGTATCTCCCCTAATGCATTCAAACATCTGTATACTGATAAGTACTTAGTTGCTGTAGTGAAGTTTCTAAATATGGCTCTTTTCTATCTATTTCTCTATAACTCCCACCAAATTATTGGGTGTAACTACGCATATAAGAGGTAGTGAGGGGAAAGAACTAGGAGACAAGATACATCGATAAAGGCAGAAATACAGGCATGTACATATATAAATATATGAATATATAATGATAAGGGATATAGGCCAATGCACATATATTTATTTGTTAAGTATTAAGGAAGCAGGTGCACATTGGGCCTCTACTTAAGTACTCCCTCAATGCAAGAACACTTTGTTCTAATCACTTGACATTCTGACACAACACAATCGCTGAAGACAAAATGGGCGCATATGCAAATGTGGTGAAGAAAGCTGATGATGCCCGGCTATTACAAGATATAGCATCTGGGGCCTTAAAGATTTGAAGTTAAACAAGTGACCATCTAGCAGGGAAGCAACAAAGCCCAAATGGAAGAAGCACACCAGCCTGTGTAATCACAAGGTGTTGACAGGATCAGGTATCAGGCAGAAGACTCATGACAATTATACTGATGCAAATGCGTGGTGTCAGAGTAGTGACCCAAGGACCATCTGTAGAGAATTGCACATCCCCTCCCAGAAGGGCCACAAGGAAAGGGACAAGTCAGTCAGAGTACAGTAGAGCACCAATGACACTCACAACCTTCTTATAGTTCCTTTTTTTTTTTTTTGGGAGTGGGGCATCACTGCTCTCTGGCGGTGGGAGTAGGAGGCCCAGCCCCACTGCTGGAATTGAACCTCCATCCCAGTGGGACGCAGTCCCGCGCACAACCACTACGCCACCGGGGCTCAGCCCCACTTCTTATAGTTTTTTAATGCTTCTTCCCCATCACTATTATGACTCCAATTCTACCTTACAAATCCAGCTAGACTAGAGTTTGTATACTGGTACAGATAAGAATGCAGGGCAGATAAATCCCCAAGGAACAGTAATGGGAGTAGTATAAGGATAGGGGAAATGTGGGGAGAGAAAGGAGGGACCGATCACAAGGATTGATATATAATCCACTACCACCACCATCAGCACCACCACCAGGGGGATGAAACAACAGAAACATGGGTGAAGGGAGACAGGGGACAGTGTAAGATATGAAAACAATAAAAATTTATAATTGGTTGAGGGTTCACAAGGGTGGGGAGTAGAGGGAAGAGAAGCTGAAACTAATGGCTCAAGTAGAAAGAAAATGTTTTGAAGATGATGATGGCAACTTATGTACAAATGTTCTTGATACTACACTTGATCATAGCCAAAAGGGCGAGAAGCAATACAAATGTTCTTGATACAGTTGATGTATGGATTGTTATAAGAATTGGAAGAGCCCCCAATAAAGTTATTTATAATCAGCTGAAATAGTTAGAAAAAGGTAGAGGACTCTAACTTGGGGATTAATCAGTTTTGCCATCCCCCTGACTTTATCAGAAGCAGGAAGAGAGATAATTTCTAGAACCATTAAGGAAGAAGAGCCAAAACTAAAACACATTTAAAATCCCAGCAAGAAGTGGGAGGCCATGCCACACAGTGACGAGAGGCCAAGGCAAGTTGCTCATGAGACAGAGCAAAGAACAGCATTGAGACTACAAGATGTTAGGGAGAGTAGTGGGCAGGCTTTCTGGTCACCTGAGCCAGAGGCCACAGCACCACCTGGCAGAATGGGGAGCTGCTGTGAAACAAAGACAGTATCCTTAAAGTTCTCTGATCCTGGCTTGTAGCAACCTGCTAACTTCTCCCAACAAACCCCCATAATTGTGAGTGTTGTCTGTGAGTTCTATGCAGTCATTGCAATGGATTATTGAAGCAGGTCAGAGAAGTAAAGGATGTGAGAGGAACCACTGGTGTCAGATTAGGGTAAAAGAAGAATGCAGGGTGAAGGCATGTCTGACCCCTGGCTAGTCTAAATAGGCATTGGGATTGTCTTTTCTATGACAGGCAAAGGAAGTGCTCTTGATGCCTTTTCCTCAACGGCTCACAATTATTTGATGTGATAACTGGTCTGAAGTAAACATTCCTGAAATATATCCTTGTGCGTGTATGTATTCTCATAAGACAAATCTGAAATTTTGTTACATACTGCAAAATTGTTCTACAGGCTGTGCCATACCAATTTACACTCATACCAATAGTACATAAAGGTGCCTGTTTCTCTACAGTATCTAGTTATTTTAAACTACTCACACAGAAGAATCATCTGGAGCACTTTTTACAACATACACGTCAGGGTCTATCTCCTAAAGATCCTGACTTAGAAAGTCTGGGAGAAGTTCTAAAACATGAGTATTACTACCACATTATCAGGTGATTATGATACACATTCTTGGCTGAAACCCATTCCATTATATTTTTACAGTTACAATACCTTTTCAAAAAGGTACCCGAAAATGCCTACTTTATATAACAATGGTATAATATAGAAATGCTACAAGACCACAGTCTTTTCAAGGCTTGGCAAGTGCACATCTCATGGCAGGATTTGTGAATAGTCCAAGTATTTTGATAATTTCATTCTAATAGAAAGTTCTACATCAGAAGACTTTACTCTTGTAACAACCGCTGCCTCAAGTACTGGACTGTGAAGGAAGATTCTGAAGGTATGAGCAGTCCAGTCGTTTTAGATGGGCTAAATGGCTTGCTTACACAAAGCAGAAAGGAAGTGGCAATGGCAAGATAAGAACCCACACGTACTTGACTCTGAAGCCCCTGAGTTTTCACCACTATCCACTTCTGCTTTCTTCAGTTCCAAGAGAAGGGTTTGTTTCTCTTGTCATCTACTGTATTCCCCGACTACCACAAAATAACCTGCCAGCCATGATTAACACTTTAATTCATGCTTACTATGTGCCAGGTACCAAATAAGTGCATGACACATACTGGTTAAACCGGTTGCTGTCAAGTCAATTTTGATTCCTGGTAACCTTATCCACTGGAGTAGAACCGTGCTTCATCAGGGTTTCAGTGATTGGTTTGGGGGAAGTAGATGACCAAGTCTTTCTTCCAAGTGAGCACAAACCTTCAATTTTATTGGATGAGCAAGTTAACTGCTGGCACCATATAGGGACACTGCTTTACATAAAACACCATGTTTGACCTTCCCCACAATCATCATGGAGATATTAATATTATTTTCTGTTTCCAGATGGGAAAAAGAGCACAGAGAGGTTAAATGATTTGCCTAAGTTTACATGACTAGCAATCAACTGAGAGAACTGGATTCAATCCACACTGGTTCCAAAGTCTGTGCTATGAAGAAGGGTACAACATTGCTAATGCTAATAAGTGTTGCAGGGATCATTATCTCCATAGTGCTTAAGAATGGAAATATTACCCAAAATTGTCCCTTAGCAAAAACACATAGTTCACAGAATCAGACATAAGATGGAAATGTCTCAAAATTCTGTAACACAGAGACTAACTATAAAGGTGGATTTCAAATGCTTTCTAACTTGAAAGTAAGGTAAGTACTGACATCTAACAAGATGCAACCTGTTGTTTTTGGTTCACAAAACTGTTATATTCAAGATCAACTTCCAGATTAGTTCCCCAAATTACAGTCTACATGGATTTTCAGGCATATCTGAGTCAGACTAAGGTTTCCAGGGCTTTTGATTTAGTTCCAAACACAAACCTTTAAGAAGTTTGATATTTTCTCTCCTTTCTTCTCTTCCCTAGGCTCAGAACCAAACATTACATTTTAGGTTGAATAAGGAAGTTATACCATATGTTTTACAATTATAAAAGAGTTCTCAACCAACAAGCATTTTCATGTATACTTTTATTTGATCTTCAAAACAATCCTGCCAGGCTGACAGACAAGAGTTGACTTCATTTTTTAAAATTTGCTTTTAAGTATAACATACCATTGAGATGTTGATTTTTTTCATAAAACATAAATGCACTACACTTGTACTATAATTTAGAGTCATATATTCAAAATGAAACATACCATCTCTTCCCTAGCTCAGCTTCCTTTGCAAACTATCTCCAATTTGTCATTTCTCCATTTTTTCTAACTTTCCAGGATAGAAAGCCTATCAAATCATAAAACTAAGTGGCTGTGGTTTATTTTTCATCTCTACTTCATGTTTAAAACCCAGGCTGGGCCCTTGGCACCTTACCCTGATATATGACAACTGCTTGCCCAGTCTTTAGTGTCTTCCTCAACAGCATTAGATGATGCGTCCTAAAATCAAATTTCGATACATTTCATAAATCTATCCTCTTAAGAACTTGAATGTTCCCTATTATGCCAATCCCCTCCACACCATTCAAAGTTGTCCATTATCTGGCCCTTACCTATCACTGAAACTACTATGAGAATAAGTACATTTTTCAGAGTACTCACTTTTCTGAGGGTCACCACATTCATATATGAAGTCCAAAAAGTACCATTACTAGGGATCTAGTTGATACATGCAAAGACTATTTCAAACAAAACATGTTTAAACATGTCTCAGTGATTAGTGGGTGGCTGCAGACAAGTTCTCCCAGTTGTGTCTTCTTAGTCTCACTAAGGTGTCTTAAAAGAAAAGTCCAAACAAACCAGTGACTTTCGAGGGGATTAGCTGGGTCAGTTCACGGCAAAGAGGTCAGCTCCAAAAGGTTATGGTGACTGTTTTGTGAGACTCCAAAAAGATATTTTTCATATAGTCTTTTAATGGACACAAGATGAACACAGGATTTATTATGGGAAAAAAATTAAGATAATTGAGAAAAGAGTTAGAAAAGCACTGAGAAATTGTTTTACCCTCATGACAATGCAATTGTTCATTCTTTGAGGGTATACGAATTTTCTTGGGAAACATTACCTGCCCACCCTACAACACTGATCTTGCTTCTCCAAACTTCTCTCCCTGCCCCCAATGCAAAAAACATTGAAAGTGAATATGATCTAAATTTCTTGAGGGTACCAAAACAGTTGTTTTGATGTGGTAAAAGATCAGAGCCTGCAGAATACTTCTGGGAGATATAGAAACATCACCTTCAGGGCTACACAGGCCTAGATGTTGAGAAACAATAGCTTCATCTTTTGGTATTTTTGTTAAAGAAAGTGTCCATGATTCTGAAGCAAACTTGTTTATCATTGTATTGTACTTTAATCTTATGAAGCAAAATATTATATCTACTTTATAGATAAAAAGACTGGAGTTCAAAAAGACCAAATATTTAGCCTTTAGCCACCTTTACTTAATGACAAGAGGCCCTGGTGGCACTTCTAGGTAAGCACAGGACTGCTAGCATCAAAGCCAGTCATTCGAAACCGCCATCCTGAAAGGGCTGCTCTGAGCTGGACCAACTCAATGGTGCTGGGTTTAGCAAATAAAAACAGTGAGATTCAGCCCTTCTGATTCCAATATAACATTCTTCATATGGCAACTGCTCTATAGCTTGCAAATTATCCAAACATCACACTTTTTTTAGAATAGGCTTCATACTTAATAATCTAAAATCTTATCTGGCAGTTCCCCTCATATCTTACAAACATCTTTAAAAATCTATTGAACTCTTAAATTGTATTCCACTTCAATGTGTTCTTCTTCCAGTCTTCCCATCTAAAAGTGTAGAACTTCCAATAGTAACTAGTTGCCCAAGCCAAAAATCTAGAAGTCATCTGATACATCTCTCACTCTCAGCCCCACAGCTATCCAAACCATCAGTAAATTGCCTAAACTCTACTCCAGTATAGAAGTCAAACTTGTTTATTACATTTCATCTCTTCTGTGCCTCTCGTCAGTTTAGCCATAACAAAACCTCACTCAGTCTATTTCATAGTTTTCTTTCCAGTTTCCAGTGTCGTCGTCTTTCTTCTATAAACAAGTCCCAAATACAGCAGCTGGTTCCCTCTTAAAACAAATGCAATCCTGTGACTATCAACAACCCACAGCAAGAAAAATAAAGAAACCACCAAAAACTATTGTTACATTTAGTAACATAGATAATTCTTATAAATGTTAAGTAAAAGAAGTCAGATACAATGATTCCACTGATGAAATATAGGATATAATTTCAATTAAGCTGACCCAAATATCAGTCAAAGCATCTACATTTTACCATAAAAACTGCATTAAAAATGTGCCAGAAAAGTTGGCTTACACATGAGTTTTTATGGTATATGAGGATAAAATCTATTGAAGCATTTATATGAATGGGCTCCATTATTTTTCTCTTTCCATGATTTTTAAAACATTCTCAAATATAAGTATATGCCAAAGTTAAAAGAATCTATGATGATAGCAGTCAATAGTAGTTTCTTACAAAGAGAAGCTGTAAATACTGGTTAGGGAGCATACAGGAGATTTTGAGGATGCTTGCTATATTCAAGTTATTGATTTGAATGGTGGTTACTAAAATGGGCAAAAAGTAAAGAAAAAAAATCTTCAGCAAACCCAAATAACATCAGCAAGTCCTTTAATAAGGTCAGGTCTCCACTCCTGTTCCTAAGATCATCTAACAATACGCTCTGATGTACTCATTGCTCTCTTACCACATTGGCTTCATTTCAGTTCCTCAAATGAGCCAACTTCCTTCTTGTCATAAGCATTTTCGAACATGTTGGCCACTATTTGGATTACCTATAATCCCTTAGTGAGACTGTCCCAAGTCCTGGTCTTAATTTTTTTTTTCATTGACAGTACTTTAAATCAGTAAAGCACAGTAAATGAATACGTACTCATTTAAGTACTTACAGCATTCGTAATTATACAAATATGTGGCTGCCTTCTTAGTGTGCTTCTCTTACTCAACTGCATGCTCCAGAAAGACAGTTCAATGCAAGACATTGAACACTGTTCAATGACTACATTAATAAAAGAATCTCTATCTCAAAGAGATCATAACTAGTATACGTCTACTTACCCATTAAATACAAAAAAATTAGAATATCAAAGTCCATAGTTACATGGTTAACTGGTCTTCTGCAAAGATGCCAAGTTAATTCCATGAGAAAGAATAGTATTTTCTTTGCTTTTTTTTTTTGCTTTTTTTGGGGGCATCACTGCTCTCTGTGGTGGGAGTAGGAGACCTAGCCCCACTGCTGGGATTGAACCTCCAACCCAGTGGGCCGCAGTCCCACGCACAACCACTATGCCACCGGGGCTCAGCCCAAGAATAGTATTTTCAATAAATGAAGCTAGAGCTCATTTTATCTGAATAGACACAAGTGAACTTTAACGCCTATTTTACATTATACACACACACATACTCGTTCTGAAGCTCGTAAAAGCCAAAACTATAAAATTCATAGAAGAAACACAAAGAATCTTTACAACAGTGGATGAGGTAAAGATTCATTTCTAGAAAATGGGCCCTCACTAAGGTTTTTAAGCAACAATAATGAGAGGGGGAGAGAAGATAATTCCAAGTTTAACTATCTGTACTATTATCATATAAATTGCATTCTAATGATAAACATAAATATGTACAGTAGAAAGGTCTAGCATGCTTCCCATCCTCACCCAACCCCACCTCACCACCCAAGCTGCTGCTTAGGTTCTGAACGCCGCCTCAAAAGCAGGAGCTGTCATGCCCCCTTGTCTTTGAGCCATTAAAATAAAAAAAAAAAGGTCTGGCACTCAAGCTTAAATGGTGCCTTAAGCAGAGCCCTGGTGGTGCAGTGGTTTTGTGTAGGACTGCGACCCACAGGGTTGATGGTTCAAATCCAGCAGCAGCTCTCCAAAAGCAAGGCTGGACTTCCTACTCCTACCAGGGCAGTGATACAAAAAAAAAAAAAAAAAAGAAAGAAAGAAAATAGTGCCTTAAATGTGGCATTGCCAATAGAGGGCCAACATGGTATTGCATGCCTCATGATAAGATATATTTATACATCATCAACTCAGACGTATTTTTTTTGGCGGGGGGGAGGGGCATCACTGCCCTCTGGTGGGAGTAGGAGGCTCAGCCTTGCTCCTGGAGAGTTGCTGCTGGATTTGAACCACCAACCCAGTGGGCTACAGTCCCCAGAAGTATTCTTAATATTTAAACCGAATCTCAAAATGATGAAACAATCAGACAAATCCAGAATATGAGACTTTCCTAAGATAAGTGGCCGGGCATCTTCAAAAAAGCTAATGCCATTAAAGGAAAAAGTGGGGTGGGTAGGTATTATGGATTTAAACAGATTAAAAAAAAGATTTAACAACCCAAGCAATGAATTCTGAACCCAAGATTTAGCCACATATGCACTTAAATTAAAAAGACATTTTGGACAGCGGACACCCAGGACTCCAAGATGGCGTCTCCCGTGTCCCTGAAGGAGAAGCGCCTCCTGGACGTCAAGCTCTCAGAGCTGCCCAGCTGGGTGCTCATGCGGGACTTCACCCCGATGTGAGGGGTACATCAAAGTGAGGAAGGGCAGTGGCGCCGGCGTGTCCATGGTGTTGGCGGCCTACGTGCTGTTCAGCTACTGCTTCTCCTACAAGGAGCTCAAACATGAGCGGTTACGGAAGTAACACTGAGAAAGCTGCGGACAGAGTGCTACCTGCTTGCCTGGCCACTTCCCATCCCCCCTCCCCCCTTTGAGAATGTGCCCAATAAAAGATGAAAGGTAAAAAAAAAAAAAAAAAAAAAAGACATTTTGGATGTGGGGAAATTCAAGTCCTTACACATTGCTGGTAGGAAGGGAAAATTGTACAGATGTTGTAGGAAACAGTGTGGTCATTCCTCAACAACTGAAAATAGAACTACTGTATGAACAAGCAATTCTACTCCTAGGAATATACCCAAAAGCCTGGAAAACAGAAACTCAGGCCAAACTTGTAGACTAACATTCTCTGCAGCCCTATTCACAATAACCAAAAGGTTTCAGAAGCAATCTAAATGCTCATCAACAGTTTGAATGAATATAAAAAAATGATACATATATAAATTCTACTCAACCAGAAGGCAAAATGAAATTGTGATACATGATAAAATATGGAACAGGAAGACATATTGCTGAATGAAGTAGGTCAATCAGAAGAGATGAAACTCTAAACTTATAAAAAATTCCACACCTAAACACAAACACAAATAATACAATCATAGATGCGTAGAGGACCTGAATAGGCACTTTATCAAAGAAAATATCCAGGTGATCAACAAACAGAGAGGAAATGCTCTCAACCATTAGTCAATCATCTGATGCATTGTAACTTGATAGGACAAGGTGAAACTGTGTGTTTCTAAGACTAACTTTTTAGGAAAGTAGATAGCCTCATCTTTCTCCTACAGAGTGATTGGTGGTTTCAAACTGCTGACCTTGTGACATGTAACCCCTATACCACCAGGGTTCCTTTCACCATTAGTCTTTAGAGCAGCGGTTCTCAACCTGTGGGCCATGACAGGGCCAAATGACCCTTTCACAGGGGTTACCCAATTCATAACAGTAGCAAAATTACACTTATTAAGTAGCAACAAAAATAATTTTTTTGTTGAAATGAAGAACTATATTAAAGGGTCATGTCATTAGGAAGGCTGAGAACCACTGCATTAGAGGGATGCAAATCAAAATGGCAAAAGATATCATTCATTCCCAGAATTAATAGCAAAGTTTAATAAAGCAGGGAAGGAGCATGGGAGAGAAAATAAAGCATCAGATTAGACTGTCAATGGGAGTTAAACTTGGGTTAAATGGAAGTTAGTAAGGGCTGAGCCCCGGTGGCATAGTGGCTGTGCGCGGGACTGCAGCCCACTGGGATGGAGGTTCAATTCCAGCTCCACGGAGCAAAGGCTGGGCCTCCTACTCCCACCACCTGAGGGCAGTGGTGCCCACCACCCCCCCAAAAAAATGGAAGTTAGTAGTCCATAAGAGGGTGAAGAGAAATCAAGGTGCAGGTGAAGGGTAAACTATTTGGAGGTGTAATTAGAGGAGTTTAAACTACTGAATATAAAGTTGGTGATCTGAAATGTAAACCCCCATCTAACTGACAATTAAAAATTGAAAGAAAAAAGTTCAGGAGAGTAGAAAACAACAAATGCTGACAAGAGTGTAGGGACTCCAGTGCCTACTGGAACCCTCTTACATCAGCTAGTGAAACTGTAAAGTGGCACATCCAATGAGGAAAAGGGGTTCTTCTAAAAGCCAGACAAAGATATATCATCTGATCCAGCAAGCTCTCCACTTGGTATATTTCCTAGAGGAGTATGAGCCACAGCATGAATAAGTATATCCACACCCATGTTCATCACAGCACTATTCAGAAGAGCAAAAATATGGAAACAACTGAAATGCTCAATGGAAGAATGAATAAACAAACTATGGTACATACACACAATGGAACAGTACAAAATGTTAAAGAGCGATGTCGTCTCTGGAAACACTTCATAACATGCCTGAACCTAAAGGACATTATCCTGAGTGAAATAAGTCAACTGCAAAAAAAGCAAATACTGCATGGACTAATATTGTAAAATGTAAGACATCGAGAAAAGGTTTTTCCACTAAAAGAGGTAATCTTTGGTTGTTATCAGGGTTGGCAAGGGAACTGACCCAAACCAAACCCTGCCAAAGTCGGTTCCAACTCACAGTCACCGATACAGGGCTTCCCAAACTGCAAGTCTGTAGAAGCCGACTGCCTCGCCATTCTGCCATGGAGCAGCCAGTGAGTCTGACCCACTGACCCAGCACCACCCACCTACCAGAAATGGGAAGTGGCTAGGAGAGTAAAGCATTGGCTTCGTGACGGTAGACATACGTTAACATGGATGATGGGGAATGTGATAAGACACCAAAGAGAGGTCAGCAAAAATGAGAGAGGTAACAGAAGACATAGCAGAAAATAAAAGTCTACAGAGATCAATCCTTTTATACACACATTCATGCAATAATCTTGATCTCTGAGTAAATGTGTGGTTAGACACACAAGTTTTACAAGTGTGGGCATGAGAATGGGAGTATACCCACAAATATATATAGGCTTTAGAGAGGCTATTTTGTATATACCTTTGAAAAGAATTTAGTAATATTATGCTATTTTTTAAACTATACAGAATCGAAGTGACATCATCAACTCAAAAGAGCAGATAGGAATCTTAAGAAGGCAGTCAATTTACATTACTACATGATGAACAACTAAGAAAAGAAGGGTGAGAAGGGTTAGACAGCTCAAATGACGGTACCAATGTCACTAAGTGGTATATGGCCAAGGGACTGAATTGATGACTTTTTGCGCTGTACCTGAGGGCTTCAAAATTGTTTGTGGAAAAACTTCATTATCTCTTAATCCATTTTGCCATAAATTGTTTTATGTCATCACATATATTGTCCACAACAAAACAAATAAAAATTTATTAAATTTTATAGACATGTAGAACACTAGAAACATTTAAATATGGACTGTCTGTTACACATTAGAGCTGTTAAAGATTCTAAAGGACATGGTCAAGGAACTATATTTATAAAAGAAAATATCTTTATTCTTATGAGACCCATACTAAAATTTTTAGCAGTGAAGTGTCATGATGCTTTCAACTTTCAATGGTTAGGGATAGAAAGTATATACACCAAGAGAAAGGCAAACAAAGCAAAATGTTAATAACTGGTTAATTTAGGTGTTGACTACAATGAGTATTATAATATAGCGACTTTTCAGAAATGTTTAAGTTATTAAAATAATAAATTTGGGAGAAATAAAAGCAAACAACTTGACTGGGTTATAGGAAAGCACTGAAAATAAAAAAGCTATCCTTTCCTAAGGCAGTCAGAGCCTGCAGTAAACCTTGGCAACATAGTCTGACCAACTAAGCCAAATGTTCCACATTATTATATTTTCTAGAAAGCCTAAGAATAAACAGGGCCAAGTAGTCCACTCTCACCCCACACCCCTCCATTGTGCCTCAAATAACATATCAATGCAATCAAGTAAGTCCTTTTGATAATTAAAAAGAAACTTTAAAAAAGATAAAGTGGTTCAAATCTTAGGGAGGAGGTAGGAGGTTGTCTTGTACAGTGAACACTAGTGGAGAGCACAAGTGCAGAATTGAATTTCTACGTTTAAACTCTTGCTAGACTTGTTTGCTAAGGTAGGCAATTTATCCACTCTCTTTAAACCTCCAAGTAGTATCCCAAAACTGTAAATACTTAAAATGATCTATCTTACATAGTGGTGCAGTAAGAATTAAGAGTTAATCCGTGAAAAATAAAAATAATTTATAACTTATCAAGGGTTCATGAGGGAGGGAACGGGAAATATGAGGAGCTGATATGAAGGGCTAAAGTAGAAAGCAAATGTTTTGAGAACGATGAGGACAACAACTGTACAAATGTGCTTGACATACAATGGATAGATGTATGGATTGTGATGAGTTGTACGAGCCCCCAGAAAAATGATTTAGAAAAAAAGAAAAAAGTAAATAACAAAGAAAGTTAATCCAGGAGCAAGCATAGGAAGTGCTTGGTTAGAGCTCATTAACTGTCGGTTCTTACATATCACACAGTGCGAAGTTGGACACACAGCACTTGGGGAAAACATCATTAAGATCCAAGGTCCTGGGCTGAGCCCCGGTGGCGTAGTGGTTGTGCGCGGGACTGCAGCCCACTGGGATGGAGGTTCGATTCCAGCTCTACGGAGCAAAGGCTGGGCCTCCTACTCCCACCACCTGAGGGCAGTGATGCCCAAAACAAAACAAAACAAAACAAAAAAGATCCAAGGTCCTTAGAATCTATTTAATTAAATTTATTTAATTAAAACAAAATGAACACTTAGAAAATAATAGTAAACTATGTGAACCAGAAGATAGCTAAGAGTTAAATTGTGTTACCACTGTGATTCCAGCAGCCACTGGAAGAGAAAGACGAGTATCATGAAAGAAAGTCTCCTAGGCCAGGAATGACAGGAAAGATGTAGAAGTGTTTTTCACCCATTGCTTTTAAATCATGCAGGACAAACCACCCAAACCTATATATCCTTATCTTTAATAGATCCCTGATAAAGATGATATGTTTTTAATTCATTTATTGCTCAGATAATAAAAATAATGATGCGACTGGCTGGGAGCTAACTATACATCAACATCCCCAAAAGTTCATTACCAGTAAGTTGCATGCAGCTCACGGTTGTCCTACAGGATAGGGTACAACTGTCCTATGGGATTTCCAAAGCTGTAATCCTTATGGAAGCAGGCTGCCACATCCTTCTCCAGACCGCAGCTGGAGGGTATAAACTGCTGACTTAACCACTGTACTATCACACAAGTAGTCAACAGCGGGTTCAAACACAGGCATTTTGCTCCACAGCACTGGATCTTAATGCATAAGCTCACTCCCCACTGTCCTTAAACATATTCAATATCCACCAAACAAAACCCCAAACTCTTGCTTCATGCCTGCCTACTCCCACTGCCTAGAATTAACAATTGGTAAGAGTCTACCAGTATTAAATTAATTCTATTCTTTGATTACAAGAAAGTTAAATCACTATGAGAAAACAAATTTTGCCTTATCTTTTTTCTAGGTTAAAAAAAGAAAAGCATAAACTACATCAATGAATGACACTTTTTTCATAATTTCACTGAAGTTGCCTATTGGCAACTTTAAAAGGAAAAAAGGTGACCATTATATAAACTTTAGGACTACTATTTATTTACCAGGTTATTCCTAGGGGGAGGGAATGATAAGGCCAAATCTGCTGCTATTAAATCAGTTCTGACTTAGTGTAGCCCTCCAGGAGAGATAAGAACTGCTTCATAAGGTTTCCAAGGCAGTATATATTTAGGGAAACAGATTTCCACAGCTCTCTTCCATGAAGCAGTTGGTAGGTTGGAACTATCAATCTTTAAGGGTGTTAGTAGTCAACCACTTTAAACACTGGGCCACCCCTAAGCTAAATCTTAGAAAGTAAAAACAAAAAGTAATGTTCTCTAAATTAACAGCTTGAGGCTATAAATACGAAATAAGCATTCAAGATATTAAATATTTAGTTTGAATCATTTACTGTAACAAATTCATAGGATGAACAAATTCCTTTTGGTAGAGTCAACATATTGCTGGATTCTACTTTGTAAAGTTATATGGTCACTTTTCCTTATCTAATTAGTCTCTTAACAAAGAGAAAATTTTAATTTTATTATATTTCAACATTGCTTATATTGATATAATTATTTAGGCTGTTAGGGATCGGAAGGAGTCCTAAAATGTCATACAAATTATCCATTTCTTTGCTCAGATTGAACTATCCCTTAAATATTGGTTTACTTATTTTGTAAATCTAATCATGTGACTCCGCTGAATACAATATTTTTATTTAATTATTTTTCTGAATACAATATTTTAATGGTGCTATCAGCCCTAATACTCCAGAGAAAAAGTCCAAGCACTTTTCCAGACAGAACCTTTGAGGCCCTCCACACAAGGTCCCTATGTACCCTCGCAATGTCAAGTTACTGGGAACTGCTGGGCACAGACATCATACTTCTACACCTTTTTCTGTTATCCCCTATGCAAAAGGCGCCCTGGAAGTACAATGGTTAAAGGATGGCCCTAGTGTCTCCATCTACAGGAAATTACCTGTGGAGATTTGTGACTATAAAAACAAGAACCCAAAGGTTCAATTCCAGCTCAAAGCAAACCCAGTCATCATTGGGTTGGTTAGCATCACAGGGTTGTTCTGGGGTTGTAAATCTTTATGGGAGTGATTGACAGATAGTTATCTTCCTCTCAAGGTGGCTCATGAGCTTGAACCACTGACCTTATAGTTATCCGTCCAACACATACCCCAGCATCACCAGAGCACCTTCCCATACACTACAGCCCGTGGGCACATGCGGCCCACCGAGGACATTTACCCAGTCTGTCCGGTGTCTTTGCTGCCGCTGCTGTCCTGCTTAGTAGCCAAGTGACTCATCCTGGGCCCACAGTGACTTTGTTCACGGTTCTGCTTGTTTTTACACTACAGTCCCGCCCTCCAACAGTCTGAGGGACATTGAGCTGACCCCCCATCTGAGGACCCCTGGACTACAGCCTAGAAAACCCTGTGGGGCAGTTCTACTCTGTTAGGTGGGGTTGATTAGGCTTTGGAATCAACTGGGCGGCACCTAACAACAACATGCCATGCGTGCCTTTTTGTACTTTTTTTAGGTTTTTCCCTCTTGATTCTTACCCATGTTTTGGCTTCTGAGAAATTGTTGCTTAAGTCTCTAGCTCATCTGAATAACTTCCTAATGTTCTTAAAATATCCTATACGTGTATCTATCTTGGAAGTTATCACAAAATAACGTTTTATTGTGCCTGTTCTTAAAAGCAGGAAGTATTTTAATCCTTTGTATGTTTTTAAAGTCCTCGTGGTACAGTGAATTAAGCATCAAACAACTAACTGAAAGAGGTGCTGGATTGAATGCAATCACTATCCTATAAGAGAAAGTTAAGGCAGTCAGTTTCTGTAAACATTTACTACCTCAGAAACTAGAGGAAGCACTTCTCTCTTTTTTTTTGGGGGGGGGGGCGGGGGCGGGCTGGGGGGGCGGGGAAATCACTGCTCTCTGGTGGTGGGAGTAGGAGGCCCAGCCCCACTGCTGGAATTGAACCTCCGTCCCAGTGGGCCGCAGTCCCACGCACAACCACTACGCCACCGGGGCTCAGCCCACACTTCTCTTTCTTATGTGATCTCTGAGACAGTGAGTTATAGTCGGGTGCTCAGCACTCAAAGCTACACCCCCAGAGAGGCTTACTAAAATCTTAACTGAATTGTGTAAACTTTTCACAATAGAGGGGGATAACACATATAATTTACAGTCATAATTAACCAATTCACATAAACATCAGTCTTTCATTTTCCAAAGCTATTCTGGTAAATGGAATCAACGTAAGAATCATACTAAGCAATGCATTCTGTATATGTATGTCCACATTAGAATTTTATGTCTGTTGAAGAATAGTGGAATTTAATATGATTTCCAGGATACAGAGGAAGAGCTCTTCCTTTACTCATGGATAAATAAACAACCTAGATGTTCCTTTATGTGAACAACTGCATGGTGCATTTCGCCAGGTTTGTGGTCGATCCAGTCTCAATGTGTTTCCATAGAAACAGGAAGGGACTGCACACAGACAGTCTATGGTAGTGAACTAACCATGCTGGTTTCTTGGAAACCTGGCATTTTTACTGTTTGGCAATTTCTAAGAGAAAAATTTTACTTTCACCCCCCAAAAAGACATTTAATGTGTGAAAACTAATGTGTCACTGCATCTGAAAGCAAAAGCACAAAGAGCGGTACATAAAGGCAAGCTTACATAAACATGAGGGATAACAAGAGAAAGTTATTAAATATATCTATAAACTGATTTCTAACTGAATGAACATGCAATATTTGAAAATCAGCTCTTTTTTTTTTTTTTTGGTTTTGTGGGCATCACTGCCTCTGGTGATCATGGGCGCTACCCAGTGCTGCTCCTGAGAGCCGCCGCTGGATTTGAACTGTCAAGCCCGTGGGCCACAGTCCCGCACTCAACCACTTATGCCGCCAGGGCTCAGCCCGAAAATCAGCTCTTACATTAGAGATCATTCGGTACAAAAGTCCAGAATACCTCCTTAGAATACAACTCATGTTTCATGACCAACAGTAAAGACTTCTAATATGGAACTCAGGGAGATTTCCATTTCTTTGTTCCCCCTGCCCCCAAGCTGCACCTAGAAGAAATTGAGGGTATGTGTATAATTTTTAGAGAAATGTGGAGTAAATGATTTGTGGAGTAAAACCAAAAACTATAAAGTAAAAACATATTTAACCCATAACAAAAGTGCTACTATTTCTTAATGCCAGCTTTTATAAAGAGACATTCTATTCTTCTGATGCTGTTTTCTTCTTATATTTTAATCTAATCATACCATCTGATCGATCCTGACTATAAACTGTAAATTTTGTGTTATATATTTTGGATTCATAGTTGAAAAATTAAGTTTGATAGTATGCAATCAATAAGGTGATAAAGTAAGAGAGATATTGTTTTCTGCTATGTATTCATAAGCCATTCATTCTTTTTAGAAGAGATAAATTTTTGTTTTGGGGGCATCACTGCCCTCTAGTGGTGGGAGTAGGAGGTCCAGCTTTGCTGCTGGATTCGAACCTCCAAAACAGTGGGCCACAGTCCCGCGCACAACCACTACACACCGGGGCTCAGCCCCCGAGATAAATAATTTAAAACAAATATATGCTTTTTTTGTCTCGCATCACTGCCCTGGTGGGAGTAGGAAACCCAGTCTTGCTCCTGGAGAGCTACTGCTGGATTTGAACCGTCAACCTTGTGGGCTGCAGTCCCACACACAACCGCTATACCACCAGGGCTTAGCGAAATAAATACTTTTATAAAGCAGCAAATACACACACAAAATTGGGCAGGGAGGGTGGAGAAGGGGAAAATGAGAAGCTGATATCAAGGGCTCAAATACAAAGAAAATGTTTTGGAAATGATGATGGTAACATATGTACAAATGTGCTTGGCACAACAGTAGATGTATGGATTGTGGTAAGAGCTAGAAGAGCCCCCAGTAAAATGATTCAAAAATTGGGCAGTGGTGGTGGTTCCATAGAAATATTCTTGTCTCCATGAAGAAGCCCCGAGTTCTACTCTCACCAATGTATCTTGACCCAGTCACCGCCAGTCTGTAATAGAAGGTCTGGTGGCACAAGTTTCTTAAGTATTGGTCTGCAAACTGAAAAGTTGGTGGTTTAGCCCACCAATTGATCCTGGGCATAAAGCTGAGGCTTCCTGCCCCCCACATGATTTTTCATCTCTGAAACACTACACAGGGTCACCATGAGCTGAAACCAACATACAGGCAGTGGGGGTTTTCAGATCAGCCTTTTCACAGGCTGGCTTGTACGTTGCTGTGAGGCAGAGAACATTGCAGTAAAGCTTTCAGACTCAGAGAGACTAGGAAGAAAAGCCAAGTGACCTACTTCCAAATATCAGTGGCTGAAAACGCTATGAATCACAATGCTCTGATTTACAATTGAGCTGACACGGGACCAGGAAGTGTTTTGTTCTGTTGTGTCATGAGTGGGAACAACTCAACAGCAACTAACAACAACCTTATAAACAGGAGGAAAATTACGTTAAAAATTAATCGTTTTCTTTCTTTGAAAACCAGTTCCTTCCCAATCACATTTTAACCTCCTCAACTAAACAAATGAACAAAGCTGGTGGTTGAGGAGTGGTTAGGGCGGGAAAAAAACAAAAAAGAAAACCAACCATTTGGTTACAGGAACTTGAACAAAAGTCTGTAGTATCATACAGGAAATGAACAACCAGGTTTACCTTTATTTACAAAAAATTGCTAAAATTGATGTTGCCTAACCAAACAGGCTGAACTGAATTTGGTATTGTTTAGTATAAACAACTCTTATCAACATTTCCAACAAAATGGATCCTGCTTGAAAAATTTTCTCAAGGAAATATAAGCACAATTACAAATGGAAATGGTTCTTACATTTGTCTTTACATTTTCTTATTCCTTCCATATCAAATAACACCATTTACTCTTTTATCTACACACACAAAAAAACAAGAGTTCTTTTAAACAGTATTCAAGGGTTACACATCTGGTAGCTATACTGATACATAAAAGTTTTAGCCACAGGATATAAACCAATTATTTCTGGCTGAATTTTGGGCATTTACTCTCAATGAGTTTTATTAAATTTCCAAGATAACAGACTTGTTAAATCTTAAGGCTGTTAAACTATGTTTAATTCCATAAAGTTTGTAAAAACAAAACACAAATAGTCCCAGTCAAATTGATTCTGACTCCAGGTCACTCTGTGTGTGCAAAGTGGAACTGTGAGCTGCAGCATTTTCCAGGACTGAATCTTTAGAGGTTGGAGGGTCAAAAGTCCACCCAAGTGCCAGGGTTTTCTGCCAAGGCTTTGGGTGCACTTGAACCCTCAAGCTTTCAGTTAGCAGCCATTTATAATTAGCAATACAATGCTTATCTGACAGTGTCTTTAGTAACTCTAAATATACCTAATTTTATTTTTGTTTTTCTAAGGCTTTTCAAAATAAAAAATTTGAAGATGTCAAAATTATGAAATTTGAGAGATTGCTGGTCAAACTTTGGAATTAAAGAGTTTTACTATCATTCTGGTCATTCTGGTTGAGGTCCTTGGAAAGTTGATGGTTATGATTTAGGGGGAAACATTTTCTTTTCTACATTCTCTTCTAGTAGTTATACTAATAAAACACCAACTCTCCACATGACACAAAAAAATTTAAGAGTTTTAATAGGCAAAATATTCTGCATTACTCAACCTTATCTGGGTATCTTGACTTAAAAAGGTACTTTTCAAGGTAACCTTTTAAAGAGAACTCTATGCTGCTGACTAATTTCTGAGTAAACTGGAAAACCTTCTTGCTTTAAAAAAACAAACACTTCAGCTGAGCCCTGGTGGCACAGTGGTTATGTGCAGGGCTGCGGCCCACAGGGCTGATGGTTCAAATCCAGCAGCTCTCCAGGAGCTTCCTACTCCCCCACCAGGGCAGTGATGTGGAAAAAAAACAAAACAAAAACAAAACACTTCAAGAGAGAATACATTTCTCTATGCTTCCACATGATCTTTACTCACTTATCAAATAAGAGAGAAAACATATTATGTCATTTTTATCCGGTTCGTGACAACAGGTATCTCAAAGTAAGATTGTTCTATGTACAAAGGGGCTTCTAGGGGCTTCTAAAAGTTCATGAAAACATGAAATTAAAAGATAATAGAATTTTTCCCATGATTATTTTGAAGCCCCCTGTATATAAGAGAAAAAGAACAGAGGTTACCTTTTTAGACCAGAGGATGTACACTAGTACAGATAAGAACTGCAAACACAGGGAATCCAGAACAGATAAACCCCTCAGGACAGATAAATCCCCTGAGTAGGGATACCAGGAGGGGAAGGAGAAGGTGGGGGGAGTGAGGGAGAACCTATCACAAGGATCTACATATAACCCCCTCATGGGAGATGGACAACAGAAAAGTGAGTAAAGGGAGACATCAGCCAGTGTAAGATATAACAAAATAATAATTTATGAATTAGCAAGGGTTTGTGAAGGGAGAGGGGAGGAAGGGAGGAATGAGCTAATACCAAGGGCTCAAGAAAAAAGCAAATGTTTTGAGAATGATGATGGCAACAAATGTGCTTGACACAAGGGACGGATGGATGAATAGTAATAAGAGTTATATGAGCCCCTCAAAACGATTTTTTTTTTGTGGGCATCACTGCCTCTGGTGGTCGTGGGCGCTATCCAGTGCAGCTCCTGAGAGCTGTCGCTGGATTTGAACCGCCAAGCCGGCGGGCTGCAATTCCGCACTCAACCACTTAACGCCACTGGGGCTCAGCCCCCAAAAAATGATTTTAAAAAGAAAAAAAAGGCTGAGCTCCGGTGGCGTAGTGGTTGTGCACGGAACTGCGGCCCACTGGAATGGAGGTTCAATTCCTGCTCATAGGAGCAAAGGCTGGGCCTCCTACTCCCACCATCAGGGCAGTGATGCCTAAAAGAAAAAAAAAAAGAGGACATATGACATTTATTTGGACAAATGTTCCTATGAAGGTCATTTATTATATGATTCTATTTCTGAAAAATTCAGAACAGGCAAATCCATTGACAGAAAGATTAATGAATACCAAGGGTTCGTTTTAAAGAAGGCCCCTTTTAGGAGTGAGGAACCACTTTTCTTCCATTCCAGTCAAAATTATTCCAATTCTTAGTACCCCTATAAGACAGAATAGGTTTTCCTGGCTGCAGTTACAGATACAGACTGCTATCTCTTTTTCCTGCAGAATGCAGGGGATGGGGTTGCGTGGGAGTTCCATCTACCAACTTTCTATTTAGCCTCGAGGCATTTAACTGCACCGCCAGTTCTTTCAGATATACAAAAACAAAATAAACTCACTGCCATCACATCTAATAGGATTCACAGGGACTTCATACTACAGGGTGGAACTGCCTCTGTGGGTTTCCAAAACTGTTACTGTTTATGGACACAGAGAGTCTCATCTTTTTCCTCTAGGTTCCTTGAGTGATGAACATGTTCCAGAATTCAATGAATACATTAAAACCAATGGATTATATGTAGACTTTAAAGCATTGGTTCTCCTCCTGTGGGTCATGACTCCTTTGGGAATTGAAGGGCCCTTTAACATGGGTTGTCCAAATCATAATGGTAGCAAAATTACAGTTATAAAGTAGCAACAAGGGCTGAGCCCTGGTGGTGTAGTGGTTGTGCGCGGGACTGAGGCCCACTAGGACGGAGGTTCAATTCCAGCAGTGGGGCCTCCTACTCCCACCACCGGAGAGCAGTGATGCCCAAAAATAAATAAATAAATAAAGTAGCAACAAAAATAATTTTATGATTGAGCATTACCACAACATGAGGAAGGTTGAGAACCACTGCTTTAAAGGGTTAATTTCATGGTATATGAATTCATTTTTTTTTTGGGGGGGGGGGCATCACTGCTGTCCGGTGGTGGGAGAAGGAGGCATGGTATATGAATTCTATCATAATAGAAAAACAAAAACACTCTAAAAGATTTCAAGGATTAAAGACTTAAACTTAAACAAGCGGTCATGTAGCGAGAAGCAACAATCCCACATGAAAGAAGCAGAGCAGCCTGTGCGATCATGAAGTGTTGACACAATCAGGTAACAGGCTTCAAAAGAACCAAAACAAAACAAACCCATATTGTTGAGAACAAGGAGGTGGTTGGAATTGAGTTTCAAATCCCATCCATAGACAACTGGACATCCCCTCACAGATGGGTCACAAGGAAAGATGAGTCAACCAGGGCACAGTATAGCACTGATGGAACACAAACATTCCTCTGGTTTCTTGAGGCTTCCTCATCTCCCCACTCTCATGACCCCAGTTCTGCCTTTCAGTTCTGGCTAGACAGGAGTATGTGCACTGGTATAGTTAAGAGACAAGAGCTCATTACACATGGAATCCAGGTACAGAAACAGGTGTTCCAAGAGGGTAGGGGGAAGGTTGGGAGAGGAGGAGAGGAACAGGGAACCAGTAATAATGGTTGACACATAACCACCGTTACCCCAACACTTCCAACACACACACCCCAAAAATTGTAGGGGAAGAGAGACAGCGGTCAGGGTGTATGATAATAAAATAATAATTCATAATTATCAATGGGGGAGAGGAGAGAGGAGATGATACCAAAGGCTCAATAGAAAAATGTTTAGAAAAGAATGATGGCAATATATTTATAAATATGCTTGATACAAGTGACCTATGATTGTTTTAAGAGCTGTTAAAAGCCCCCAATAAAATGATCTTTTAATTAAAAAACAAAACTATTCTTTCTGCTTAATCTTGTCTACTTCCAATTCATGTTCTACAATACTGATGGTACTTACACACAAAACAACAAAAAGAACTTCAGTTTAATAAGCTTTCTTGGCTCTCCAATGCCTTAAGATAAAATGCAAAACACAAGTCCTTTATAATTTGGCCCCTTGCTACTTTCCCAGCCTTCTTCCCAGCTGTGACCTCTTTCCCACCTAGCCCTCCACCATTCTGGTATCTCCTCTCATGTCTTATACTCATCCTTTAAGATTCTGTTTACTTGAAAACATCACGCTGAGAAAACTAAGTCAGTTACAAAAAGGAAAAATATTATATGCTCCTACTTATATGAAATAAACAAATATATAAAATTCAAAGATTACTCATGTTACTGTGGGTAATGGGAAGGAAGAAGAAACCGTTGGCTTGCGAGAACTGAAAGCTCAAACACTGAAGTACCATTAAAAATTGGTACAATGATTTGGAAAAAAACAGTGAGAATACAGACATGGCTTGAAGAATGTAATCAATGGCCCTGAATTGTACATTAGAAATTGTTGAGATGGCCAATGCGTTGTTGTATTTATTTTCATCACCACAAACTTATCTCCTCTTCACCAAAAATATTCTTTTCAGAGGTAACTCCAAAAAGCTTTCCCACTCAAACAAACATCGCAAGTTCTCTGAACCTGGGCCAAGTAATCCTTTCTGCTGGTATATATCCTTCCATGGTTCTGAATATAATTGCACAGGGCTATCTTAACATAAAGAATGTGGGTGGACATGTATGGACATGTATGGGTATGGATGATAGATATGTACTTTTGTTTTAAATTAACATGTTAAAACATTTGTTTAAGAAATAATAGTAAAATACTTTATTACATCAATTCTGGATACCAGCTGCTGTCTTTAATTGCCCTCTGTAGACTGAGACAAGGTTGGACCGAAGTTCATGCCAGCTCCTCCTTCCTTCCCATTCTGCTGCTGCTACAATGGGAAGGAGACCAAAAGTTACAGCCAGGTCATCCTACCTTAACCCATACAAGTTTTTCTAATAGAACAAATATTTATTGAGTATGTACTATTCAACAGACGTTGGATCAAAGTTGTAGGAATAAAAACTCAGATAAAAGCAAGGTGAGCTTGCATTATTACTGGAAATGAGGTCAGTAAAACGTTAATGCTGGCTGAGCCCCGGTGGCATAGTGGTTGTGCGTGGGACTGTGGCCCACTGGGATGGAGGTTCAATTCCAGCAGTGGGGCTGGGCCTCCTATTCCCACCACCGGAGAGCAGTGATTAAATAAATAAATAAATAATAAATAAATAAATAAATAAAAGTTAATGCTTGAGATAAGGTTCAGAAATTGCCCTTGAAGGGATTCAGGTATTCATTTTATTCTAAGTACCTATATTATCTCAAATCGCAAGATGCTACACACATAAAAAAGGTGAAGCTAACAGAGCCCCTGCTGACAGGAAGGGACAAGTGGCTTGGATGACAAAGGAAAATATTCAGGGTTTAGAGTTAGGGGGCATAGGTACAGGAAGAATAAACAGCAAAACATCAGACATTTCCAAGCTTAGAAAACAAGTCCTAACCTATGCTGTTATTGGTGTATACCATTGAGCCAATCCTAGTTATAGTGGTCCTACAAGAGGAGGACTGCCCTGTGGGGTTTCTTTGGCTATAATCTTGAGAGGTCTAAATCTCTATATCTTTCTTGCAACAGATCAACTGATGGATTATAGTCATCTTTTGGTTAACAGCTGAGTACTTAACCATTAAGCCTCCAAGACTCCTTAACGCTAGCCTATTAAAAAACAAACTCACTTATTGCCAGTAAGTCAGTGTCAACTCTTGGGGACCTGATAGCACAGGTTAGACCTCCCTGTGAGTTTCCAAATAGGAGTAGGGAGCCTCACCTTTGTCTTACAGAGCAGCTGGTGGTCTTGAACTGCTAACTTCGCTGTTAGCAGCCCAACAAGCTCCTTCTCAAGGATTACAATAAAGCATTACCTATAGGAATTTTAGTTAGGAACAATTTTCACTTAAGATCTCAGCTTTCAAAAAATCTAGATTTTTGTAAAGGCCTTTCTTGATATATTGCAAAGCTAAGCTCAAACACTTAATAAAAGGGCAGTACATAATTCACGGAATAGAAAAAGCATGACTGTCAGATAATATGCAAAAACTGAAGCTAAGTACCTAGGATTGACTTAACTCTGCATACCCCAGAGTCATCTGCAGTGGATGACACATTATCATTAAAAATGGTCAACTGTACATAAAGGTGAATATTAGAGTAAGTCACCACAGTATTGCAAACTGTCAAGTATAAGCTGACCCAAATATCAGCCAAGGCACCTAATTTTACCACAAAGACTGCATTAAAAATGTGCTGAGGGGGGCTGAGCCCCGGGGGCGTAGTGGTTGTGTGCGGGACTGCGGCCCACTGGGTTGGAGGTTCAAATCCAGCAGCAAGGCTATCCCTCATACTCCCACTATCAGAGGGCAGTGATGCCCCAAAAACATAAACAAAAATGTGCTGAGGGCTGAGCCCTGGTGGTGTCGTGGTCATGTGCGGGACTGCAGCCCACAGGGTTGGCGGTTCAAATCCAGCAGCAGCTCTCTAGGAACAAGGCTGGGCCTCCTATTCCCACCAGGGGGCAGTGATACCCACAAAAAATGTGCTGAAAAACTTGGCTCATACTTGGATATATACGGTAAACAACTTAAATATTGAAGTATGTGTTGATCCCACGAAAAAACTAATATATATATATTTTTGGAAAGTTGCATGGCTGTTATTATCTCCCCACCCCTTTTTAAATTTTTTTTACTTTTAAAAACATTTTATTGGGGGCTCGTATATTGCTTTTCACAATCATAGTTACATATACTGTGCCAGGCACCTTCACTTGCCGACTTTAGTTAACGAAAAAACTAATATTAATGAAAAGTCACAGGCTATTTATTAGCATGCATTTAGAGTGACTATAGACTTGCTGTTGAATGATACAGGAAACATCAAGATGGAAAATAGGGCTGAGCCCCGGTGGCGTAGTGGCTGTGCACAGGACTGCGGCCCACTGGGACGGAGGTTCAATTCCAGCAGTGGGGCTGGGCCTCCTACTCCCACCACCAGAGAGCAGGGATGCCCCCCCCCCCCCCCCC
>PVJH01016324.1:0-50873 GCA_004026705.1 Nesogale talazaci
GAAATCCTGGACAGCTTCAATTCTTCTCCATTTATTATGATGTTACCTGTTGGTTCCATGAGGAGGATCAGGGTTTCTTGACATTCACGGTTACCTCTTGAGGCCTGTAGCCCAGCAGCTGCATTTTTAGATGGTTACTCCCAAGCTTTGAAGACTCCGGATGCTACTCACAATCCAAGGATTCAGAACCTGGATTTTCCAAAGGGCATGAGGTCAACGGTCAGGGTTGTCCCACGAGACTAAGACCCTTGACCTTCGGAACCAGAACACCCAACCGGCACGGTACTTGGTGATATCTGATAAATGCCAGGCACCATGCCCTTCGTGCATCTCTCTGTGTGGCGGTCATGTACTCATGTGTCAATTTCATGATTGGGAGTCGAGGGGTGGAGTCTAGCCTGTCAATCTGGAGATAGCCAATGAGACCTCTGTGTGGGCGTGGCTTTCTCCTAAGACTTCTGGAAAGTCTCACAGTATTTCCCAATTTGGAGACGAGAGACTGGACTGAGTCCCAAGACGATGAACTACTGACAAGATGAGATGACAGCATGCTGATCAATTCCAATTCCTGGAGAAAGGAGGAGCCGGAGGAGAGGCCACATGGGCTTTCCCTGATGGAGCCAAACCTCTGGGGCCGGAGAAGCCATGTGGAGACTCCTGCCATTGCTGAGATGCTTGGGAGGCCACAGGGAGACCCCTGCAAGCACTAAGATGCCTCTACTGCCACCGGACACACAAGACTCTGCACCCACTCACCTGCAATTGTCCTGGTGTCAATGCTTCTAAGTCGAAGGAGACTTTATAGACTGGTATCGGACATATGGACTAATATCGGACTTAGGACTGGGTTGGGATGTTTTCTCAATGTTACCTTCCTCTTGTATATAAACCTTCCCCTATAGCCATATGTGTGTTTATGAATTTGTTTCTCTAGTCTACCCGGACTAACACACTTTGTGTGTGCAATCACATATCTTTGTATACGGGCACTGGGTGGCCGCGATCTTCTCAGGGGCAGATCTCTAAGTCTTTGCTCCCGCAGAACCCCTGGGTAGGTTCAAACCCACTGGCCACTCCACAGGAGAAAGAGGGGCCTCCTGCTTCTGAAAAGAAAAGGAGATGAAACACAACAGGTCTGAATCGCTGAGCGCCAAACCAGTGATTGGCCCCAATCACGATCAAACTCAGAGCTCAACCACAGCAAACGCTCTGTCCCCCTTGCGGTCAGCCTCTTTTGTTTGCATCTCACAATGACAGTTCTTGGCGCTTCCAGTGAAGGTGGACACAGCAGATTGCTAGGCCTGCCTTCCTGCGTCAGTCCCTGTGGGATCCCCCTTCTCTGTTCCATTGAACGTTCTCAGATGGCTCCAGTCGCTCCTTCCCTGTGGCAGGAAAATCGAGTCGCATCTCCCGGGGCGATGAACACCCTGCCCCCTCAACTCGCCTCTGCCTCACCTCTCCCTGGTGGGGGGGGGGGGGGGAGGGGGAGGGGTCTCTGCAGCTCCAGCTGCCGACCACCCAGAAGCGTCCACCTGCCACCCAGCTTATGGTCCCCACCAGGCACCCTCTCTTTGCTGCTCACGTTTGCTTCTTTGGCCCAAGTGTCCTCTGTGGCTTTTTGTTGTGGTGGACAGATTTAAATTTCCTACCTATGATTTTAATGGAGCTCCTTTTTTGCGGGCATGTAATTCACCAGCCGTACAATTCCCTCGCTTAGTCCTCTTCTGAAGGGTTATGCAGCCATCACAACTGCACAACCGTGGTTGCTTTAAAGCCTAGTTTTCCTGCTGGACCTCATTATTATTAGCGCCCTACCCCCTCCCTGCCCTGTCCTCCAGGAACCATTCGTACAGTCACCATCTCGAGAGATGGACCTGCCCTGGCTGGCGGCGGTGACTGCTCTAGCTTTCTGGAACAAACCAAGCTCTAGAACAGTGCTTCTTAACTCCTTTCATAGTTTCTCATGATTTTCGTGGCTATTTCATCACTGTCTTTTGCTCCTGTTGTGAATCGGGCCACCCCTGAGAAAGGGTCACTTGACCTCCACAGGGGTCGCGACCCACGAGTGGAGAACCGCTGTTCCAGCCCTATCTGTTCCCTTATGAGCACCGTGAATTTTGCCTGACGACGGCACCTTCTTGTGTGCTGTGGGACACAAACCCCGCCCCCCAGAACCTTCCACCATAGCTGCGCCCCGAGGAGCTCTTAGGCAGAAAGGGTGTCGCACAATGTATCCTGGCACCCTGAGGAACGTGGGGAGGAGAAGGTGTGCACTTGTTGGGCTTTTCCAGATCAGACATGATAAAATGAGAACCTCCCCCCCAACTCCATGAGCCCTCTCTGGCCCAGCTGTCATCATGTTTTCCCAGAAGGGGGACAGGGGTTGTTTGCATACAAGGGAAGGGGCCTGGTGGCCCAGAAAAACCCCGAGGGTGGAACCCGTTCAGTGGCTTTATGGGGGAGAGGCCAGCCCAGGATCTGCTCTCCTGAGGACCTAACCAAACCCACAGCCGCCCCTACAGGGCTTCTGAGGCTGGACATCTTCACAGGTGCAGATCGCCTCCTCTCTTGGGCTGGACATCTTCACAGGTGCAGATCGCCTCCTCTCTTGGGCGAGGGTGTGAGCCACCGGCCTTCCCTTGAGGAGCCGGACACTTTAACCCATCGTGCCCCCAGGCGTCCTTTGTAAAGATGAACCAAGCCAACCCCATCATATCAAGCCCTGCCCGTGCGACAACCCCATGTCCAGTTCATGGGCAAACTGACGGGAACAGACCGCCTTGTCCCTCTCCTGGGGCGTGGGGGCTGGGTTTGAACCACTGCAGTTAGCAGTTCACTATGCACCCACAGCTCCATGCAGGCCCTGCCGTGGTCACCACAGCCCCTCCAGAGCAGAGCTGACGGCCGAGGAAACCCTCCTCAAGACCACCTCACCGCACGCACCAAGGGGCATCCTTGTCTCCAAGAGCCTTCCGGGTCACCTTGGACATGTCCTCAGGGGGCACCAGTCCTGGGTAAAGCAAAGGGGCAGCGAAAAAAGAGGAAGACCCTCAAGGATTTGGACAGTGGGCTCAGGCACAGGAACAGCTGTAAGGACGTCTCAGGAACTGGGTGTGCACAGGGTCTCTGGGGCCCAGAACCCACCCACAGCACCTGAGACTGCCACCAGCACCACCTACTTCCCATCATCGATAGAAAGGAATAGACCAACTGACCACCACCCAGTCGCTGCTGACTCAGAGCCACCGGCCCGGGTCTCCCAGACTCAGTTGACGGGAGGAGAAAACCCAGTCTGCATCCCGCGGCACTACCGGCCCTGTAGGTCGCAACCATGACCCTACCGGGGTTCCCACATTCACTATCCAGGTGCCATCTTTAATTTTATGGGCTTTACAGCACAGCAAAAAGCACTAGCACAGGGGTTCTCAACCTTCCTCATGCCGCGACCCCTTCATGCAGTTCCTCCTGCTGCGGTGACTCCCCCACCCCCACCCCACTATTAGTCTGGAATGATTACAGAAACAAATTCATAAGCACTCATATGTGTATAAGACAGAGTTTTCTATACAAGAACAACTGGACATTAAGAAAACCTCCCAGCCCAGTCCAGTCCAAGTTCTTAAGTCCGATATGAGCCCATATGTCCAATACCAATCCATAAGTCCTCTTCAGACTGACAAAGCACATGCAATGACACCAGGACAATCACAGGACAGTGGGTGCAGTCTTGTGTATCCAGTGGCGGTAGAAGCATCTCAGCACTGGCAGGGGTCTCCCTGTGGCTCCTCCAGTGTCCAGGGCTCAGGGTCTGTCAGCATGCTGCCATGTGTCTTGTCAGCTGCAATGTCGCCAAGGAAGTAAACTGAGAGAGATAGTGTCTTTGCCTCCAAGAAGGAATGACCACATTTCCCAAAACTCTCAGGAGAAGGCCACGCCCACACAGCGGTCTCATTGGCTATCTCCAGATTGACAGGCTAGACTCCACCCCTCCACTCCCAATCCTGAAATTGTCACAGATCAGTGACTGCCACACACCCCCAACCATAAAGCTATTTTCGTGGCTACTTCATAACTGTCATTTTGCTACTGTTATGAGTCATTCAACCTCCAAAGGGGTTACGACCCACAGGCTGAGAACCGCTGCTCCATCACATCATGAAATGAGACAGAAAACCAAGCTGGCCACTCTGTGGCTGGGGGCGTGGCGTCTTGTGTGTGATGCAAGGGAGGCGTGCCCCCGTGGGTTTCTGAGCTCATAAATCTCCATGGACGTTAAAAGCCTCGTCTTTCTCCCATGAAGTTGGGGGTTGGGGGTGGGTTTGAACTGCCAACCTTGCAGTTAGCAGTGCAAAGCGGGCTTTAGTCCCATCAAGGTCTTACTGGGCAGCCTTCATTGGACCCGCCCTGACTCACGGCGACCGACGGAGTCCAAGGCGTCTCTGTAGGCTGCAGTCATCAGCGAAGCAGATCACCCGCTCTCTCCTCTGCAGAGGCCCTGCGTGGGACTGGACGGCCCTGCCCTCAGCCTCGGGCCTATCCCGCCTTCCAGGGTTGCCTGCTCGTCTGAGGGTGCCCCCACGGACGCAGATGAAGACGGACTAAGTGACTCCCCCGGGTCACCTGGGCTGAGGTACTGCCACCTGTGGCTCCTTTGCTGGGAGCCCGCAGCCAGACAGGCGCTCTCTCCAGACACACGGCCCTTGAGGAGCTGGCCCACTGTGGGACAGGGTGGAACCGCCCCTGTGTGTTTCTGAGACGGCGACTCTTTATAGGAGCAAAAGGCCTCCCCTTTCGCCTGTGAAGAGATGGGTGGGTTTGAACTGCCGACCCTCTGTGTACACTCTGCGCCACCAGAAAGACAAGGACACGCACCGACCACCGCGCTGCCTGCTTGGCTCGGCTTTGGTTTGCCTGGACAGATGCTGCCTGCCGTTTCAGTGGTTTTCAGAGCTGTCAGCATGCTTCCAGCGCATGAATGACGCTCCGCTATACCAGGATGCTGTCGACAGCTTGGAAATTACCGCCATCTGTTTCTCTAGCGAGGTTTCTTTATACGCTGTTCATTAAAATCAGCTTCCATTTATGTCATCAAGATATCGGCGTGGCAACTATGGTAGTTCACAAGCAAAGGAGGGGGGGATTAAATTAAAGTATGTACACAGAGAAATCGAGACCGGAGTCAATCAATGAAGTTTAGGTTTTTAAGACTAAGTAGGTCTGGCACTATTTGGTCTCTCCCCATCCAGAAGAGCGCAGAGCAAAGACAATTGTTGCAAACACACAGAAACCATGGGTCCAGTGGACTGAGGGCGCACAGGCATCAGTCTGCCCAGCGCTGAGAGCAGAAGGCCTCCTCGTGCCCAGACAGCACTGCCAACTGCCCGAGGGGGTCCCAGCAGAAGGCTCTGGACAGGGTGGAGAGAAATGTGGGGCAAAAGTAAAAGTCACAAAGTAGACCGGTGGACTGGCCAGTTAAGACAGGTAGGAGCTCCCCCACGTGGTTCAACTGTCAGCCAACAGATGAGCCTGCGAGGTGCACAACAGCAATGGGGAGGTATGCTTTTAGAGAAGACGTGTGTGTGTGTGTGTGTGCCTGTGTGTGTGGCTGGGTGAATGTGTATTTGTGTGTGTATGTGGGTGCTTGTCTCTTTGTGTGTATGTATATGTGTGTGTTTGTGTGTGTTTGTGTGTCTGTGTTTTGTGTGTATGTGGGGGGGTGTGGGTAGGGGGGTGTTTTTGTGTATGTGTGTATATGTGTGTGCATTTGGTGTGTGTTGGTGTTGGTGTGCTTATATGTGAATACATGATCTGTGTGGTGTGTGTGCGTCTGTGTCTGCGTGTGCGTGTGGTGTATGTGTGTGCATGTGTGTGTATGTATGTGTGTATACATGGGATGTGTGTATGAGGTATATACATGTGTGTATGTGTGCATGCGTGTGTGGGCGTGGGTGTTTGTATGTAAGTGTGGTACATGTGTGTGCTGTGTGCATGTGCGTGTGTTCGGCGTCTGACCCGCTCCTGTGGATGGACAGCCTGCCTGCGCAGAGGTTGTCAGGCTCAGGAGCATCAATCTAGTTCCCAGCTCCAGACTGAGTGGCTCGTCGGAGGAATAAAAGCTTGAAGCAGCAGATACCCCGAAGGAGCAGTCATGAAAACCTTACTGTGTATGAAACATGAAAGCCTGAAATAGCATACTTTATACAGTCCCACTTCATCTGAAAAATTAACTAGCAAAATACGCAAGAGTCCATCCATCTCATGGGCACTGCAGGCTGACACCCAGAGTTAAGTGCTAGGCTGCAAGTTGGTGCTTCAAGATCAAGGCCGGGCACGCTACTTCCCCCAAAAATACCCATTGAAAATTCAATGAGACCCTTTTACTCTAAGCACTTGGGATCACCATGAGTTGGGGTGGGCTCATGGTAACTGGTTTGGGTTGCAACAAACTAGGAGAATTCCAGATGTTACTTTTTTCATTTAAAGGGGCCCTAGTGGTGCTGGTGGGTAAGTGCTGGAATGCAAGGTTGGCGGGTCAAGCCCACCAATTGCTTTGAGGAAGAAAAAGGAGGCTACCCACCCCCATAAGAGTTACAAAGCCTTGGAATCTTTGATACAAGGTCATGGTGAGTCAGAATCACCTTGGTGGCAGTGGGTTGGGTAGCAGGAAAAGTTATCCATTGTTGAGACGGGCACCAGGCCACAGACACAGGGCACCCAGGGCTGACCGCCAGTTCTCCACCCCGTAACCCTAACCATTCCTGTAGTCCCAGTGACTTAGCACCATCAAGTCAGTGCTGACTCACAGCCACCCCCGTGGTTGTTTCCAAGACTGGAATCATGTATGGGAATAGAAAACCCGGTCTTTCTCCCAAGGAGCTGCAGAGCATGGGGCTCACAGCCCAAGGCACAACCACTACACCACCAGGGCTCCGTCTGTAATAGCTTAATAACTTCAGCAGCTGGGGCAGTCTCCTAATCCGGTGTCAGTTTGAGGATGAAGCATGTAGGGGTGGAGTCTAGCCTGTCAATCTGGAGACCAATGAGACCTCTGTGTGGGTCTGGCTTTCTCCTGCGAATCCTGGGAAATATGGCTATATTTCACCCTTGGAAGTGAGAGAGTCATTTCTCAATCTCTTGGAGACACTACCAACAAGGCACAAGGCTGACTCCCTGGGAGACGTTGCAGCTGACAAGACGCCTGGCAGCACGCTGAGAGACCCTGAGCTGGGGAAGCTGGAGGAGCCACAGGGAGGCCCCTGCCAGCACTGAGATGCTTCTACGACCACTGAATACACAAGACTTTGCACCCACTGGCCTGTGATCGTCCTGGTGTCGTTGCATGTGCTTCATGAGTCTGAAGAAGACTTTATAGATTGCAATCGGACTTATGGGCTAATATCAGACTTATGATCTTAGACTGGATTGGGTTGGGCTGTTTTCCTCAATGTTCAATTGCTCTTGTATCTAAACGTCCCCCTTATAGACATAGGTGTGTCTACGGATTTGTTTCTCTAGTCTCCCTGGACTCACACAGCAGCGTTTAGATTGAGTTCGCTCTGCATGCTTTCTCACGACCCCCACAAGAAGTACATCATTCAGGCGCTCCAGTTACATGCTATCCCATGGTATTCATGATGGAGAGACTTCCAGGAGAGTATTGATTCCTGGGTCCTGATCCAGCTCTTACAGGTTCGGAAGAGGGGAGGGGGCACATTTTCCATGGACTGAAAGTATTAGGGGTCGGAGTGACCCTTCAAATGCAGCAAAGTGGTCAAAGCCATTCCTCAGAGGCTGAGCGGGAGCAGGCATGCTAGCTATTTAGCCTTTACCAAGGTCAGTAGGGCAAGCCCACCAGCTGCTCCACGAGGGAAAGATGAGGTCACGGGCTTCTGTAAAGAGTTATCATCTCAGAAACTCAGGGGGGCAGTTCTACCCTGTCCTGTAAGGTCCCTGTGAGCTGGAATGACTCCATGGCAGTGAGCCAGTTTTCTGAGTTGGGTGTGGTATTGGGTATGGTATTGGGCACCCAAAGTTGCTGTTGTTGCTGGAGTCTGGTCATAGCAAGCCTCCCTAGAACAGAAGCAAGCAGCGCCAGGTCCCGTGCCAGCCTCACGATTGTGATGTTTGAGCCCGTGGTCACAGACACCGCGTCCAGCCATGTCATCCAGGGACTGCCTCTTTCTCACCGCCCCCTTGACTTCACCAAGCATGACGGCCTTCTCCAGGGAGGGGCCTCTCCTGACAGCACGTCCAGAGTCCATGAGACCAAACCTCTCCATCCTTCCCCTAAGGAGCATTCTGACTGTAGCTCTTCAATGGCAGATTGGTTTGGTCTTCCCGCCGTCCTCGGCGCTCTCCATGGTCCTGGCCAGCACCGCCATTCCAACGCACTCTCCTTCATATTCCTCCGCCAACGTCCAAGTCCTACCTGCATGTGAGGTGGTTGAAAAATGTTGTGACATGGCTCAAGCGCGCCTTCGTCCTCAAAGTAACCTTGGCTTTCAGCCTTGAAAACCCTGCATCGGGTTGCTGGACGCTGAATTGATTCCATTCGCCTTTCATTCCCCTTGGTCAAGACCTTGTTGGGGCCCAGGCCCTTAAAAACAAAGGAGAGGGAGAGTTCCTTTGATTGACGTCAAGGAACTGGCTCCTCAGATGTTGTATAGATGTGGGGGTGCAGGGGAGGCAGCATCAGTATCCTTCCCTTTCATTCGCCCATGAACTCTTTGAAGCCCGCTCTTATAAAGAGAGCAGCTGAATCTCTCTCACACACAATCCTGACACCCAGGACACCTCTCCTTGATAAGAAACCCCCAAACTAGAAATCTCCCAGGTCTAGCCTTTTCCTCTGGAGTCTCTGTTTCATTTTGTTTTAGTTCCCTATGAGAACATTTCATTTTAACAAAGAAATGAGCCTCCCCATGCGGGGAAGGTGGCAGGATGATTCTGGGCTGCTTGGGTGAGAAAGGGGAGAGGCATTGGGTCAGAGATCTGCACGAGGTGGAGGGGGTAGGTGGTGAAACATGGAGATTACCCTGGAAGAATTAAACTTGGCTTTGTCACCAGAGGCAGGGAAATCGATAAAGCATGCTTCCATTCAGTAATCAAATCAGGCAGCCAGAACATTACACAACCCGAGTGCCTGCGATTGTAACAAGAAAAAATATATATCAGTCAAGAGAGTCGTTTAATTGCTATATTACCGGTAAACAGCTTCAGTGGAGGGGTTTTGAATTGCAGCCATCGTATGAGTGGCGCTGGTTCTCAGGGGCCACCTTCTCCTCCTCATTGTTGGGGCCTGAGGAGCCAGGTTCACTCACAGGCGCCCCGTGGACAGGCGTCGTTGCTGTTTGAGCCCCTGGTTGTAGACACTGTGCCCATCCATCCTACAAGGACCCTCCTCTCTGCCACCACCCCGCTGCTTGGCCCAACAGGATGCCCTCTCCCAGGAACCGGTCACTCCTGACAACGTACTTTACCTTCCTTTTGACCAAGCACGCTGTCCTTCTCCACAGACCAGTCTTGCCTGACCACAAGTCCTGAGTGCATGAGGCGAAGTCTTGGCTTCCTTCCTTCTAAGCAACTTTCTGGCTGGGCTTCTTCCAAGGCAGATCTGGAAGTGCCTCCTTTCAGCACCACAGTCCAAGTGCATCCCTCCTCCTCGGTCACTGTAGGACTGTTCCACGCACAGGACGTGATGCAGACCCTCCCCCTCAGGTCTCAAAGCGACGCCCTTGCTTCCCCACCCCCTCAGGAGGTCCCCGTGCAGCAGACGTGCCCGATGCAGCGTCTTGTTTGATTTCTCAACAACTGCTTCCGTGTGCATTGATGGTGGATCGGAGTGAAATGAAATCTTCGGCCACTTCTGTCTTTTCGGCATGTGTCATCACATGCTGCCCCTGAGTCCACTGAATAAATGATTACTGAATAACACCTCTTAAGTACTGGTCACCTTGGGCTGACACAAAGATCGGAACCATTGCCTGCCCACTGTAGCCCATGATAACAGACAAGAACAGAGGGTGCACATGTGCTTATGTGTGGGGAGGGTGGACAGTGTGTGTGCTTTGTATGTGTGTGGTGTGCATGTGGTATAGATGGTATGTGCATGATGCATGTGGTGATTGGTGTGTGCTTGTGTTATCCTGTGTGGGATGTATATGTTATATGCATTTGTATGTGACATTAGATGTGTGTGTATGTGTATTGTGTCTAGTATGCATGTGGTATGTACCTGGTATGTAGAAGGTGCATAGATGTGTGTGGTGCATATTTGCTTGTGTGTGTTATGTGTGTGGGTGGCATGCATGTGTGTATGTGTATGGTATATGTGACACGTGTGTGGTGTGTATCGGTGTCTGTGGTATGTATGATAGGGGTGTGGTGTGCATGTGTGTTTGTGGTGTATGTGATATATATGTGGTGTATGTATTTGTCTATAGATAGTATGTATGGTATGTATGTGTGATGTGTGTGTGGTGTGCATGAGTGTGTGCTTAGTATGTTTGGTGTGTGGTGTGTGTGTGCATGTGTGTGCATACGTGTTTGTGTATGTGGTGCATATGTGTATGTACAATATCACGGTGCACTGTGTATCATTGTGGAGTGTGGTGTTTGCTATGTGTGTGTGTTATGTATGGTGAGTGTGTGGTGTATGTGATGTGTTTGTATGTGTACAATATCACGGTGCACTGTGTATCGGTGTGGTGTGGTTGTCATATACTCAGTGTGTGTGTGTGTGTGTGTGTGTGTGTGTGTGTGTGGTGTTTGCTGCTGTGTGTTATGTAAGGTGTGTGTGATGAGTGTGTGGTGTATGTCTTTGGTGTGTGTTGGTGGAGCCCCTTCAATGCAGTGACAGGAGGGAGCCCCCCTCCCCAGCCATCTCCAGAGAACGCCCCTCCACCATTCGGGATCAGGGCCTGCCAGCTGGAGGGTAACTGCATACAGTGAGGGTCCACCATTTCCATGAAGATGTGCTGATGGGTATCTGTCTCCCGCAGGTCCAGCTTTTGGAAATGAAGAGCAGCCGGCTCTGAAGACCACACTGTCCTCTAAAGATGCCCCCAAGGTCATCAGGGGAGCCCCCCCAGCTCCCTCCACTGTGACCCCGCCCCGAAGGAGCTTACTGCCAGCGCCCAAACCCATGGCCGTGTCCACAGGTAAGATGCATCCCCCCCAGTGCTGGCTCTGTCCCTGTTCCCCTTGGCAGCCTCCACCACGCTCTATGGCGCTAATGACCCATCATCTTTCCTTTTTATAACTTTAAGAATTTCTAAGTCAAGCAGGGTTTTTAAAAAAATGAGAAGGGGGCGCTATCATGTGGAGTCCAGGTAGAGGTTTTGAGTTGTGTGGTTATTTCCAAGAAAACACTGGCACCCCTGAGACCCTCACTCACGGGGAGCCCGGGGGCAGAGAACAGCCCCCCAGGGGTTCCCACGGCTGCCATCCTTAGAGAGGCAGACTGCCCGTCCCTTGTCCACTGCAAATCAGGACCAGCAGCCAGCAGCCGAGCCCTTAGCATGGGTGCCAGTCCCCAAACGAGGGCCTTTCCTGGGTGTCATGTACAGTCCAGACACTGTGCCTCTAAACTCCTGCCATGAGGTCGATTCCGCCTGGCAGCAGCCCTATGAAACAGGCTGGTGTGGCCCCGTGCAGGTGGCCAGGGCTGTAAATCATATAGGAGTAGACGTTCTCCTCTTTCTCCCATGGGGTGGCAGATGGTTTCGAACTGCTGACCACAGGCCTGCTTGTAACCCACTAACTACACCACCGGGGTCTTTGTGGTAATCCATGGGACTTTCCAAGGGTTCCTTTTCAGAAGTAGGTCTCCGGGACTTTCTTGTGAGCCTGTCTCGGTGTGGAAGCTGCACTGGAGCCTGCCACCGTGGGGCACTGTTGCTCTTTGAAATGACCTGTCCTCCAAGTTTGAGGGGGTGGTGAGGGTCAGCTATCCTATGCAGGGGAGCCTCGAGGTTCATGGGGAAATGGAATGACAAGGTAATGGGGCGTTGCCAGTGCCTCTGTCACACCCCTTGGGATGCAGATGTGCAGATGTTTAAGTTCTCTGAAGAGATTCTCACCGCCGCCCCCTCCAACCCCCACCCACTCCTGACCCATGAACTCACACCGTTTCCGCTGCAGAACACCAAGCCAGGTGACTTTAAGCAGTGTGGCATTTGGCTCGGGGAAACAGGACCCACACAGCACCCTTGAGAGGGTTGTGGGAGCAAGCTCCAGGTTGAGATTCCAGGGCAGAGTCCCAGAGCACCCCGACGGCAGCCAGGGACTGCCCCCTTCTTTCATCCTCCAAGGAAACATCCATCCGGTGCGCTCTGCTTTCTGCCCAATCCAGCTGATGTCGGCAGTGCACGTCACCCCAAGCCAGCAGGCCCGCTGTCCTCGGCTTGAGTCAGACCGAGTGGCACAGCTCCCACTCATCCCCAGGACCCAAGCGCTTCATGAAGAAGAGTTTCATCTCTCTCCCGACCCTGTGATGGGCAGCTCCATGCCTAGCCCAGGCCCCGGCACCACCAGGACTCACTGAGGGGGTCACGTGTCCTGCCTAAAAACCCAGTGAGGGTGGGATTGAGTTGTCAGAGGAGGGTGTGGATCAGGCGATGAAAGGAGAGGTGTTCTCCAAGGCCCCTGCAGGTTCCCTCGCCTTTCAAAATCGAGGTGAATTGCGTCCCCGAAGTTCAGCCAGGCATTTCCTCTGCTGGTCTGAATTTCACATTTCCATCAAATTCAGCATCTCAAATGAAGTTGGCTTTCGTCCTGACCTGCGCCGGCATTGAGCTTGTTTTAATAGCCGGCAGCAGATTAGGACTAAATCTCAAATACTTGAACTTCCTGGGGACGTGAGGCGTTCGGGTGGTTTAAGGACGTTGGGTGACGCAGACCCTCGTTGTGTGTGGGAATGCCTCGTTTCTTTCTCCAGGGAGGTCTGGGGATGCTGCCGGCTGAGCAAAGCAGCCGGCTGCTGGCCACAGACAGCGATTCACACTCACCAGCTGCTGGTGGGTGGACGAGCAGTCTGTCCCCGTAAAGATTTACAGTCTCAGACACCTGAAGGAGCAGTTCTGCTCTGCCCTATAAGGTCACTATGAACCAGGACCAACCAGGTGGTGGCGGTTAGGGTCTGGCTTGACTTGGCTTTGACCTCGCTTGACTTGGCTAGGTTAGGCTTGACTTGGCTCTGACCTGGCTTGACTTGGCTAGGTTAGGCTTGACTTGGCTTTGACCTGGCTTGACTTGGCTCAACTTGACTTGGCTTGGTTTCCTAGACATGGTTTGGTTTGTGTTGGCTTGGCATGGTTTGGCTGGATTGGGCTGGGTTTGGATGAAACCATTTCTAGCACATGAGCCTCTCCTTCCCTGAGTCTTTCCCAGCTAACGAGGCTGGACTCTTGCTTCCCTCCAGTCTCAGAGACCCATTGGGTATCAAATCACAGAACAGACAGAGGGAGAAGTGGGGCTATTTCCTGTAACCTAGATTTCCGGTGTGAGCTTTGGTGGAAGTGACTTTTTCCTGGGTCACTTTCCTTCAACGGATGTCTAAGAAGTACCTGCCTGAAGCCATAGGTGGCTCAGATTCTAGTTAATTAGTCAATCCTTGTAGAGCAAACTGATCTGTAAGTTCATCATTAGAACAGGAACAAGAGGCCTATTCTCATCAGCCCGGGTTCCCATTAATCCCAACTGACCAAAACCCACAGTGAGCCGGCTAAATAACCTGGAAGACCTGTAAAGGAAACATCGATGCCGACATTATTGTCTGGTTTTAGAAGAGATTTCAGGGGACATGCAGAAATAGCACAGGTGTTAAGATTTTGCTCAAAAGAAGAGGATAAACAAAAAACACCACCAGCAAGTCGATGCTGACTCCTGACAAGCCAAAGAGCCAGAGTCGGACTCTCGGGCTCCTTGACTGAGTCTTGGCAGGTTCATACAGCCTCGTCATTTCCATGAGGAGCAGCCAGTGGGTTCAAACTGCTGACCTCTTGTTTAACCGACTGCACTGCCAAGGCTGCTTCTTAAGGGAGAGAAGGGAAAGGTAGAAACTGGAGCATTTTCACTGCACAGAGACCAGAAGAAGCACGGTGATGAGAGATGACGGTCCTACCGTTGGGAGAGAGGCGCTGATGAAGACCTCAGGAAGAAGGGGGAGTGCCCCCACCCCCCAGGAAACAAAGGAACCGGGAGCATCATGGTATCCACTGACCGTGCAGGAGAAGAGTTACAATGACGGAGAGCTGGGAAGAAGTAGCAGCATTTACATAGAGAACAAAGCAAATGAAAAATCAGATCCAGGGGAAACAAAGGGCTGGGCATGGGTGGACATGGGTCCGTCAGGAATGCTTGACACAGAGCTCTCTATCCAATGAGTGGACAGTCAACTTGGCCGTTGCCAAGATGGACAGCATACCTGTTTTGAAATATCGGAAGGTTACCAGAAACAGAATTGTCATTTCCTGTTAAAAATCGTTGCTGTGGTTAAATATGACAATGCTGCTTTATTCTTTTGTGTGTGTGCGTGGGCATCACTGCCTCTGGTGGTCATGGGCACTACCCAGTGCTGCCCCTGAGAGCCGCCGCTGGATTTGAACTGCCAAGCCAGTGGGCCACAGTCCCTGCACTCAATCTCTACGCCACCGGAGCTCAGCCCTACAGGGTTCTTTTTTTTGGGGGGGGGGGGATCACTGCTCTCCGGTGGTGGGAGTAGGAGGCCCAGCCCCACTGCTGGAATTGAACCTCCGTCCCAGTGGGCCGCAGTCCCGCGCACAACCACTACGCCACCGGGGCTCAGCCCTATAGGGTTATTCTTAAACACTTTTATTTCCTAGTCCTATGGCAAGGAATAATTAAGACTATTATAGGTCTCAGGAGGCCTGGCAGATCAACAGTTAAACATGTGTCCATTACCTGAAAGGTTGGCAGCTCAAACCCACCTGCCTCGCCCAGGGAGGAAGGTTGCACACAGCCTCGGAAACCCACAGAGCCATTGGACTCTTGGATCAAGAGCTACAGCTCTGTAGGGCACGTGGATCTGAAGAGACAGGTGCGTCTGCCCTCAAAGTCTTGGGAAGTTGGACACTGAGCAAGGAAAACCCGAGACCCAAGAAGAACGGGTGCGTCTGAACGGTTGTGCCCGCAAAGACTGTTGGAAGCCCTACAGGCTGCCCAAAGCATGCACAGATCCATCGTGGAAGGATAACCAGTGTGCTCCTGAAAGGCCAGGAGGCCGAGACCTCTCACCACATCCTTTTGACCTGTGATCCAGAGACACGGTCCCTGGAGAAGGACCTCACGCTTGGTCAAGGGGCGAGGCAGTGAGGAAGGGGAGGGACCTGGAGGAGGCGGATGGACACAGAGCGCTGCAGGAAGGTGCCGACTCGTTGGGCTGAGACGGGAAGACCCACCTGTCCGGGATAAAATGTACTCCCCACGGATGGGTTTCTGTCTGTGTTTGGACCGGTCGCTCAGCTCTTCTTCCTCACCCTGAGGTTGACTTGCGGTTTCTCATGATGAAGTCTGAGGTGAAGAGTCTGCTTTGGGTCTGCTTCGGAGCCCTGGTGGTGCAGTGAACTGAGGGCTGTGTGTTCGAGCCCAGAGGCCCCTCGATGTGGGCAAGATGAGGCAGGATGTTCCTGCAAAGGTCTGCGGTCGTGGAAACCCAGGGAGGAGCGGCTCCTTTCCCGGGGGCTCAGGGCCCCTCTCGTTGCTCAGGGTGTCTCCGTCTGCCTCTCGGGAGAACAGGGGGACCGTGCGGGCCACATCCTGGAGCACCCTGCGTCAGGGCAGAGTGGAGACCGCAGGCGCCCACCCCATGGAGGGCAATGGCCTCATCTCACAGCCAGAGCCGACAGAGGATCACTGCCCGCCATGGCACAGAGCGCCAAACAGCCTGTCCCTGGCACGTCTGGGTGATGTGTGGCTGGGTGCGTCACAAGGGCCCTGGTGGCTCCGTGGCTAAGGGCGTGGCCACCATGAGGAAGCTTGTGGGGTGTGAGCAGGGGGACCTGTGTGCTGTGTCACTACTCTATGTTGGGTGTAAGCAGGGTGGTGTGGGGGGATGTGTGCTGTGGTCAGCGTCCCTCATGCCTACACCCACTCAGAGCAGAGAGGTCCTGCAGGGTTCCCGGGGCATCCTCCTTCAGGGGGCAGACCCCCTGGTCCTTCTCCCAGGGCAGCCACAGCAGGACACGACACAGCACAACACAATTCAACATAACACCATACAGCAGAGCACCATGCCACATGACACAACACAACACAGCATGATATGACTCGACATGACACAGCCCAGCATCCATACCTCCACCCAAGGACCACTCCCACTGTGTGACGTGACACTGCTGTGAGTCTGGCACCTCACACCCACCAGCTCTCCCCGGGGCTGGCATGGGCCCCAGCCGGGGCTCCAGGAAGGCTCAGCGGCCCCCGAGCAGCATAAACTGGCTGGGCCGTGTCCACACACAGCTGCACGGACACTAACCGGAGCTGGCCAGGCCGTCCCGATGGGTGCCATTGAGTGATGGTGTCCAGCGGCAGCTCCCTCCATTCTGAGACACGGCACAGGCACCAGGGAAAGGGCCGTGATCTGGTGGCCGAGGACAACAGCTATGGCTGCCCCGTGGGTTGTCAGCGTCACTGGGTGGCCGTGGTCTGCAGGGAGAAGGAGCCCTGGTCATCAGGCCAGTGGACAGCACAGCCCAGGCTCTCTGGTCGTTGAAAGCTAAAGACCAGGGTGTCCTTCCTGGATCACTGGGCTGGCAACAGGCCCCCCAAGAGTGTGCTGTCGGTCCTGTGAGCCTTTAGTGACATGGCCCTGGCCCCAGGCAGCTGATGTCACTTATGCCTGTCTTTTATAACCAGCTTCCTCTCCGTCTCCACGTACAGGGACCAAGAAGGAAGGTCACAAAGAACAAGAGACTCACAAGCCAGCTGTCTCATCGCCCAAGAGGAGCGCAGCTTCCGCCCCCAAGCCCCACTCTCCAGGTATTTGCCCTATGTGATCTGCTCACTGCAAGGTCAGCAGTTTGAACCCGCCAGTCCTCTCCAGGCAGAAAGAAGAGGCTATGTGCTTCCCTGAAGATGGACAACCTTGGAAGCTCCGAGGGGCAGTTCAATCCTGACCCGGATGGTGGCTGTGAGTCGGAATCGACTGGATAGCACAGAGTAGTCTGTTGTGGGTTTGTTCCTGAGGGGTGGGGAGGACTTGGACTTGAAGCTCACTGGGCTCGGGCACAGGAATAATTGGGAGGATGGCCTAGGACTGAGCAGTGTTGTGCGCGGTCCCCGGGCACTGTTACTGACGCCATGGTAACTGACGAGTGATGGTTAGTTTCTGGGGTCTTAGAACTTGGCAAAAGCTGTGCAGCGGGGCAGGCTCAGGGGATACAGGCTGTCCAGAGCCAGGGGCAAGACCTCCCTCCATCTGGGTCTCAGAAGGACAGGAGCCTTGGCGGGCCAGGACAGAAGGAGAAGCCGAGACGCTCTGTCCCAAGGGACTTACAGCCCAGCAGGCAGAACTTCTGAGGCATTCTAGGGACGTGCTGGGGACCCCCTCGCGTAATTCAGGCTTGCCCCAGAAAACCAAGCGGTGGAGGGTGGGGCCCACCAGCCTCTGAGACACAGAGAGGCTGTAGCCAGCTCCCCTCCAGGTGGAAACAAACCATTCACATGCTCAGCCTCTGAGGGAAGATGAGAGTTCCAGCCCACCTCCAGGAGACACGTAGGAAAGGCCTGGCCATCTCCACCTGCAGAGCCAGCCCTGAGACACCACGTGGCCCAGCCCCGGGGCAGACTTGGGTGGCGATGGGCATGTCCAAAGGTGCCCCGGGTGACCCTCCAACGCTGTGGAAGCCGTGTCCCATCACCATGTGTCTCCCTGTGCACAAATGTGGATGGGGGTCCTGGACTCTCCAGGGCCAGTGAAGCATTTCCCAGCTTGAAAGGGAAGCCGGGCACTTCCGGCCCTCGGATGCAATTTCTGGAGAGCGGTGGTGGCTGCAGGAACTGTTTCATGTCCTCTCGGCCCTCTCCTCCCTCCCCCTGCCCCCCCTCCCTCCACCTTGCTTACCCTCTGCCAGCCACCCAGGCAGTGACGGACACAAAGTGGGGACCAGGGCCCTGCTCATACAGGAGAGGCTGCTGCAGGTCCCCATGGGGCCTGGCCCGGGGTGATGTGAAGACAGGTCACTAGATGGGGCAGTGCATGCTCTCATGGGAGAGCCGTGGGTGGGAGCCTTCCCCCACCCCCACCCCCAGCACCAGACCACCCTGCCCCCACCACACGCCAGATTGCCTACAGGCGGGAAGACCCTTCCTCCCCAACATTTCCCACAAGTCCTGGCTAAGAACCTGGCCGGTGCAGCCAGTAAATGTGGAACTGCAAACTGCAGGCGGGGCTCAGAGCCCCCCGGAAAGTCTGCAGGGTGAAAGGTCAGGGACCTGCCCCCGGAGCGAGTCTCCTCTGTCCCCAAGAAGGGTGTCACTGCGTGTCCAAGCCCACTCAGGGGTCAACAGTCAAGCTGCGGTACACGGAAGGACTAGGTGGTGCCCAGTACCACCGCTGGCCACCTGACCAGACTCCCAGTAGACAGACCTATCAGGGGGTGATCAATCCTCTGATATACTTACAGTAAGGGTTCAACAGGCAGTTGTGTAGCAATAATTATTATTTATTATAACACCGATATAGAGATTATAAGAGAGAAAAGAGCATTACAAGTTATATATATATATATATATATATATATATATATATATCCTTTCATGATGCACACTCACCTACACCCTGCTAGATGATCCATGTGGAGAGGGAGACAGGCGGGCGGCAGCCTGGATGGAGGCAGGCTGGTAAGAAGCAGGCTTCTGCAAGGCAGGCTTGAGGTGGGCAGTGGGGGTCTTCTCTGTCCTATGTCCCATCCCTGTATACCCTCTGGAGCCAAGCCAGGCCCCCAATTACAGGCAAAGACATATGTCCCAGGAGAGGGCTGTCTCAAGGGCTATATGGTGATGAGGGGGATGGTCTTAGGAATGTCTACATGACTATGTGACCAGAGGAGTGAAAAGACCTGACCTTAGTCTGTGGAGGTAGATACGCATTTCTATCAGGCTAGGGACTATCAGCTATGATTCTAGAATTGCCATAGGCACAGAGGGAAGTGGGCCATCATCCTAATAATAGGGGAGTTAGCTCCAAGTAGACAATACAAAAGGCCTTAAGTGACTGGGACTTCCATGACAAATGCTGGTAGAAGGTCTGGTTAGTCTTTGGAGCATAATAATTGAGAAGAAGTTCCGTCTTCACCCAACACAGACCCTTGTGGACTCCAGGGAAACCAAGCCCTTCTGTCAGTGGGTCCCAACCCCCCGTGACTGCAGGAGACAGAGAGCCACTGCTCCAGGGGCTTCTGAGACACTCTCTCCACCCGGAAGCAGGCAGCCTCGTGGTGCTCCTGGGAGGAGCTCTGGGGTTGTAAGTCTTTGTGGGAGTAGAAAACCTGGCTCTTCTCCCTGGGGAGCAGCTGCTGGTTTCGAACCGCAGACCTTGTGGTTAGCTGCCCAGGGGTCTAACCCCACTGTGAGTAGGAATGGACTCAGTGGTGGCAAGTGGCTTGGTGGGGACCCTGCAAGAGGTGCGTGTTGGTTACAAGGTCAGCAGTCTAAGAGGGCACGGTCAGTGCCCACGCAGAATCCAGGACTTGAGTTTATCAGCAGCAGCCTCATCCTTCTCCCTCAGAGTGGCTGGTGGGCTTGAACTGCTGACCTTGAGGTGAACAACCCAGTGCCCAAAAGGCACCGTGGGCAATTCTTCTCTGTCATGTGGAGTCACCATGAGACAGAAGGGGTCCCAAGCCCCCAACCTCAGCCCTTTGGTTGGAGAGACCAAGAGAAGGGTAGGGAGCATGAAGAAAAGGTGTGGCTTTGTGAGGACTGGAAACAAATATAGCGACTTTTATCCGAGGAGCCATAGGACTCTCAGATAGCCTATTCAGGGTCTATGTGGAGCCCTGGAGTGAGGAGGGGTGCCATGGTTACACACACTGGGCTGTGGTCTCTAAGGTGTGCAGTTTGAAACCACTAGCCCCCCCCCCACACACACACACACACTCTGGAGCGAAACACAGGGGTCTCTCCTCCTGTGAAGAGCCGCGGTCTTAGGAGCCTGCAGGAGCAGCTCAGCTCTGTCTCCCAGAGTCCTATGAGTCGCCGTCGACTCCATGGCGGAGAGATGTTACATGCAGGCCTGCTCAGCGGTGAAGCATTCAGGTGCGAACCCGCCCAGGACCCCTACGGCAAGGAGACCTGCCATCGCCCACAAAAGCAGCAGCCCCCCAGGGCAGCTCTCTGCTCTCACAGAGTCCCTGAGAGATGGAAGAGGCATCAGTGGTTGCATTTGAAGCTGCAGGGTCCCTGAAGGGCCGTGGCTCAGCTTGGCGGCTGACTGAGAGGTTGGGGGTTCAAACCCACACACTGGCTTTGTGAGACAGGGCCTGACCACTGGGTTCTGTAAGAAGGACAGCACCGAGAGCCCAGCGGGGACATGATGGCACCAACTCTGATGACGAAGATGACAGTGGTCATGGTGGTCATGGTGGTGGAGGTGGTGGAAGGTCTTTGGGGTGAATTTGAAGGCTGGAATATATGACCATCCGTGTCCCGACGGGTGCCCACGTGCTGAGAGGTGACCAGATCCCCACAGACTGCATGTCGCTGAGTCACAGCCTTGGAGCCTGTGGTGCCATTTCCGGTAGGTTCCTACAGGAAGTGCCCTCTCTTGTAGCCTGGTGAGATGGTTTGTACCATTGCATCATAATTAAAGCACTAGGGCAGCGGTTCTCAACCTGTGGGTCGCCACCTCTTCACAGGGATTGCCCGATTCATCACAGTAACAAAATGACAGCGATGAAGTAGCCACGAAAATAATTTTATGGTTGGGGAGGTCCCCACCACATGAGGAACTGTCGGAAAGGGTTGCAGCAGTAGGTTGAGAACCCCTGCACTAGGGCCTCTTATGAAATCATCAGCCACAATAAAATAGCAAATGGGGATCACATACATACACAGTCCCTGGCGGGGTGGTCAAAGCCCCTCACCCCCACCCTTTGCTGGTGCGCTTTTCTTGGTAAGTTATTTCATACCTCTGTCATATCATTGCTGGTGAGTTCTGGAGCAGCCTGAGCTCTGTGACAGTGAAGGCAGCAATGGGCAGAGCAGGATTTGAAGATGCAATGTCACGGTAATAGCAGAAATGGTCTCTGTGAGGTCACAGGTCCCTCTGCTACCTCCTGCTGGAGAAGAAAATCCCTGGGTGGCTTCTAAGAGGAGGAGGACTTGAGAACCTGAACCATCACAGCATGAGCAAACAGAATGTCCCTGTCCCCACTTGGTCACCACTTCTCCCCTCAAAGGCTGGGGCCGAGTACCTGCTCCGGGCTCACATCTCTGAGGGAATGGGTGCCCCAGCCAGCACCTGGGGTCTTCAAGGCTGTTCTTAAAGCAAGCAGCTGTCTGAATGCAGCATCGCCTGCGTCTAAACAGAAGGAGAGCACCAGCCCGTGTGATCCAAGGATTGTAAATAATAACATCCAGGACCAGGAGAGGGAATGGTATTAGGGTTTAAATTCTGAGCACCCAGATTCCACACCATCGGTGGCAGTGGGGGCACAAAGTCCATTTGCATGGTCCCATGTGGATTAAACTCCTGGAGAGTCCCCTCTGATTATCGGCAGGAATCGCCAGAGTGCTTTGGAAAGTGGACAAGATGCAGATGCCGTAGGTGATGCCTACCCTTGGTCCTCCCTCTCAACCCCGTTGATGTGTGTCCTCCCTCTTATGGTCTTTTGCGGCCTTCTCTCATTGAGGTTTTCCTCGGTCTTGTTTTGAGACTGCTGTGGGTTTCGTCTGTCTGTCTGCTTGTTCGGGTGGGGGTCCCGCATGTTTCTCTTTGCATGAAATCCAGGATCGGCCGCTCTGGAGAGATGGCATCTCCCTGAGTGAACGTTAGGTAAACAAAGATAAGGTGAGGTGACAGCATCAGGCAGGGAAACGGGCCGTAAAGTAAGGCAGCCTAGCCCCACAGAAAAGCCCGTGGGGGTGGGGTGGCTGTGGTTAGGTGCTGTCTAGGGGTCCCAACCCATAGCAGCTGCGCGGACGACAGAAGGAAAGGCCATCTGGTGCCGCCCCGGCCTCAGAATGGTTCTAATATGTGTGCGTCCACTTCTCCTCTTTAGATTTCTGGTCAACGCTATGCATAGAGTGTTCCATGGCTGCTTCTCTGAAGGGGACAGCCTGTGTGTCCTGCGCAGGGGGTTCTTGGTCTGGGAATTCCGGGGAAGCCGGTGCGAATCCTCTGCTGGTGTTTGAGACATCAGACCCACGGCATCTGGCCTCTCAGCAGCACATGAGCCCACACAGTGGGGCAAACCCGCAGACTGGAGGTGGTAACATAACTTAGGGGAGGGATTAGATACCATAAGTTCGTATTATTGTTTAGAGAAAGGGGGAAAAACAAGCAAATGCCCTGGCCTCTCCGCCTGCTTGGGAGGAATGTAGGAAGCTAGAAGCATTTCACGCCTGTGTCTGGGGCCCTCCCCCTCCCATGAAGCCGTGTCCCGTAAAACCCCATGCTTTCCAAACTCCACGCCATCGAGTGGACAGACGCCAGCCCTCAGGGACCCAACGGGACAGGGCAGACCTGCCCCCGAGGGTGTCCGGGGCTCTTCCCAGGGGCAGACAGCCTCCTCTCTCTCACACGGAGTGGCTGGTGGTTTCGAACCACAGACCTGGTGATTAGCAGCCCAATATGGAATCACCACATGGCCAAAATGACACCACCAACCTCACTGCTGTCTAGTCCATGTTGGCTCACTGTGACCCCAAAGGACAGGGCAGAACTGTCCCTGGGACGGTCCAGGACTGTCACTCTTTATGGATGCAGACAGCCTCGTCTTTCTCCCTGGAAGGGGCTGGTGGTTTCAAACCGCGGACCTGGCAGTTAGCAGACCAGCGCTTAACCATGACGCCACCAGGGCTCCTTAAAACCCCACCTCAGTCACTGCCGCCCAGTCCGTGCTGGCTCACAGCAGCCCCCGAGGACAGGGCAGAACTGCCCGTGAGATTCTGAGCTGGTCACAGGACGAGATGGTCCTGTTTTTGTCCTGCAGAGCAGGTGGTGCCAAACTGCCCACCTGTGGTGAGGAGCACTCTGCCCACCCCCCACCCCCCACCCCCGGGGCTTCTTAAAGCAGCCGGTCCGAGGCCCCGGTCCATGTCCCCGTGACGAAGCGGGTGGAACTGAGTGCTTCTGTCTCTTCCTCACAGGGTACCCGAAGCAGAGGACCGCTGCCCCCCGCAACGGGTTCCCCCCGAAGCCAGACCTGCAGGCCCGCGAAGCCGAGCGGCAGTTGGTGCAGCGGCTGAAGGACAAGTGTGAGGAACAGGCGGGGCAGCTCCGCCGGCTGCGGGCCGAGCTGGGGAGGGCCGTCTGCGGCTTCGGCGCCCTGGCTGTGTCCACCCAGCACTTCCACTGGAAGGTGAGGCCATGCTTGCGGATGCCACGGACCGACGGACGGATGAGCCGACGTCGCGGGGCAGCGGCTTTGGGGATGAGGTGTGGTGCGGGGAACCCAAGCGGCCCTGTGGTGGAACACCCAGCCTCTCAGGTTGCGGGGCGGCCCTCTGTGCCGGGGCCCCTCGTGTGGGAAGGAGCCTGGATGGTGGAGCAGTGCCGGCTGCTAGCCTCCAGGCTTACGGCTCAAACCCGCCCACCAGGCAGTTGACTGCTGAGCCCTCTCCCACACTGCCTCACCCAGAGCTCACCAGGCCTTGCTTCCAAATGCCTCTGGGTGGACCCGAACCTCCCACCTTCAGGTCGCGGCCAAGTATGCTATCCAGTGGTCTGGGGACCCCTGAGGGGGCACACATCTGTTTGCACCGGTCCTCCAGCTGGAAGTTGGGAACTTCGAGTCCAGCCAGTGAAAGAGCTGCCTGGAGGCTGACTTCCACAGGGTGGGACTGCCCTGCCCTGACTCACCTGTCTCTCTGTGTCAGGTTCAACCCAGCAGCACCTGGCTGTGTTTCTTTTGTTCCCCCATTCGGGGTCCACCCAAGATACCCCATGTCTAGGAGTGCTCCGACCCTTTTATAAATGACCATGTTTTGTCCTGGCAAGGGGTCCCCTCAGCATAGGCTCCTGTCCACTTTCAACCACCTCTGCCCACTGCCATTCGGTCAACCCCGGCTCATTGCACCCCAAGGTAGGGTTTCTGAGACCGCAGCTCATTCTGGAAGCAGACAGCCTCATCCTTCCCCCACGAAGTGGCTCCTGGGTTTGAACACCTGACCTTGCAGTGAGCAGCCCAACACAGAGCCAACCGGGATCCTTCCAATACACTCTGCGAGTGGCGCTTCCTGAGCCCTGGCGGTGGAGTGGTAACCGAGGGGACTGCTGACCTCAGTGTCGACAGTTCAAAACCAGCAGCTGCTCCATGGGAGGAAAATGAGGCTTGCTGCTCACACGGCATGACGGTCCCAGAAACCCCCAGGGGTGGTTCTGCCTGTCCCATGAGGTTGCTGCGCATCAAAGCCCACTCCGTGACAGTGCGTTCGTTGGCCTGTTTTTGTCTTTCCTGCTTCTGAGGGGTGGCTTTGGCCCTGAGTTGCTTTCTTATTTTTTTCTGGGTTTTCTCAATCCCTGATGAGTGGGTGTGTGGGTGGCAGCACCTGAGGATCCCGAGGACCCATGCTGGCTACGGGTCTCCCTGCACCCCACCCGCCTTTCTCCAGGCACACTCCCTCTCGCTATAGGCTTCCCGGGGCCATGCCTGACCCCAAGGCTCGTGTCTCTGCAGGCTACATGCACCCAAACCCACTGCCATCTGTTCAGTGTGGCTCAGAGCGTCAGCGCCCCAATGCATAAACCCATACACCACCACGGCTTCCTGAGTCTCCCAAGTTGGCCGGCGGGAGGGGCCAGCAGGCTGCTGCTGCTGCCTGGGCCGCCCCTGGCTTTCCCCAGGGGACGTGCTAGCCCGGGGGATGGGGTAGGGGGTGGGCGGTGTTTCATGTTACTCCCACAAATAACACCAGCTGGCTGTAGGCAAGTCCGGCTCCCTCTGAGCTAAGGTCTGGATAGCACAGAGTCCGTCCCTCCGGCCCCACTGAATAGGCATTCCGCATTTGCTAAGAGGGCAGGGACATCCGCGAGGCCCCCTCTGCCTACTCCATCTCTGCCACATCCCCCGCACTCCCTACCCCCCGGCCCAGAGCACTGTGTATCTTGGAGAGAGTCACAGGGTGTCGGACAGGTGCCGTCCACTCCGCTGTGACTCATGGGGATCCCGCTTGGGTCGGAGAAGGACCAGGCTCCAGGGCGGTTTCCCACAAGGGGACTTTCACCGCCAGCCCTTTGTCCTGAGATCAAACCACACCCCCGGCCAGCATGCCCACGCTGCCCCCTGCTGACCTCGCCAGGGTTTCCCAGACTGGATCGTTACGGGCACAGCCAGCCTCATCTTTCCCCCCAGGAGCGGCCGGTGGACTGGCGGCCCCATGTCTAGCCCACGGCACCCCCACAGTCGCTGAACGTGGTTAGCTGTTGGCTAACCCACGTGGGACTCGAATGTGTGGAACCATGGCCAGAAAGAGAAGCATCTGAGACCAGCTAAGAGTTCTCACTTCTGCAGCCTGCACACCCAGGCTGCTGGCAGGGGAGGTGTGAACAGGGACGGCGTGACAAGCGGGATTCTCAGCTGCCCATCGAGGTGTCAACAACGCCAGCCTCACACTTGGCAGCTCTGTGCCCAGAGAGGGCAGCCGGAGCCCGGGGCCCCAGACCTCGTGGTGTAGGGGGCGGGGGGCTGTGCAGGGGAAAGAGGTGAGGGGGGAGTGGCGCAGAAGTCTCCCAGAGACTCGCTCATCTCAGGGTCAGTCCCTGGTGTGTCTGTGGCTCCTGAAGGCTGCTGCCCCAACCCACCCCCCACTTCCCACAATGCTGTTCTTTCCCGCACCCTGGTGGCCGGTGGTGAAACTGCAGACGATGATCTTGCGGTCGGAAGTGACTGACCCACGGACCGTGGAAGGGCGTGTTTATCATTTGCTTTGTCATCTTAACACACCCTCCACACACTCCGTGTGCTTCTCTCCATACTACTCTGTGTCTGTTCTTACTCCCACCCACTCTATGCCTCTTTAAAGATGACACGGTCAGAAGCCCCGCGGGACAATTCTCTCTGTTGGCTCGCCCTAGTGGCATCATGCTGGGCCGCACAACACCAGGTCAGCAGTTCAGATCCCCCGCCGCCCAGTTGGAGAAAAGCCAGTAACAGTCTCCGCCGAAACCCCCAGAGACAGCTCTGCCCTGTCCCAGAGGGTCACCCCGCTGATGCGGCGAGCTTGCTGGGAGGTTTTTGTTTCTTTCTCGTCATTGACTGGAGGATGGTACTGGGTTTGATGCGTCAAGAACAGTAGGAACCCATCGGTGAAAGGAACATGGGAAATTGTCACTATACCGAATACTGCTTATTTCAAAAATTGAAACAAAAACAAGCCGCTTCGTCGATTCCAACTCACGGCTGCCCCATGTGGGGTTTCTGAGGCGTTACATCGTTACGGGAACCGACAGCCTCATCTCTTTCCCGAGGAGCAGCCTGGTGGGTTTGAACTTCTGATCTCGTGGTCAGCAGCCCAGATCATGGGCCACTATGCCACCAGGCCTCCTCTCGAAATAAATAAATAACCCTCCAAACTCATCGCCGTCAAGCTGATGCCACCTCATACTTTCTGGGGCTTTAGCACAGGGTGGAACTTCCCTGTACGTTTCTGAGACTGCCACTCTTGGGGAGTGGAAGCCTCGTCCTTTCTCCTAGAGACTGCCGGTGAGTTTGAACTACCCGCCCTGAGGATCCCAGCCTAGTGTGAAACCAGGGCTGATTCTGCCTTCTGGGAGGTGTGGCGAGGGCTCCCTCTAGTGTCCATTGCTTGGAAGTGAAAAGCAGTGTCCCCTTCACATGCCTGGCCTCGTCCCTACAGAAAGAACTTCCTGGCAAAGTGATTTGGAGAGAGAGGGTGACAGCCTCATCTCTCTCCTGAGACGCAGCCTGGTTTGAACTTCTGATCATAGCCCACTATGCCACTCCTCAGGAGAAAAATGAGACTTTCTGGCCCTGAGAAGCGTTATGTGTTGAGCTGCCGTCTGCAAGGTCAGAAGTTCAAAAGCCGCAGCCATTCTGGGGGAGAAAGACAGTGCTTTCTGCTTCCATCAAGAGTGACCATCTCAGAAACCCACAGGGCCCATTCCATCCTGTCCTGTGAGGGTGGGGGGGTTACTGGGAGTCAGCATGGACTCGATGCACAGGAAGATCAAGCCCTAATGTCAGAAGGTGCCCTGGAGGTGCTGCTGAGTGGGCGGCTAACCGTGAGGCCAGAGGTTCAAACCCACCAGCTGCTCCTCAGGAGCGAGAGGAGGCCGTAGGCTTCCATGGGGATCCCGCTGCACCGAGGTGGCCCTGGTGCTGGTGCTGACTCTGGAGGCGGACACCTGGGAAAGTTAGGAAATATCCCCGCCTGGTGTCTGCTCCTCCACATTTTTGTGGCCCAGCAAGCAAACTGGGGGCATCAGCTGCCGTGCTGAGGAAACCTGAGGCTATCTGAATAAAGAGAGTGGCATCCTGGGGAGCCCACAGGGGAGTCCCCCGATCCTGTAGGGTCCCTGGGAGGGAGCATCAACTGGGGGTCAGCAAGTTTGGTTTGGGTTCGGTTTCCAAGAAAGGCTCACCCCTTGCCTCCACATGTCTGGGGTGTCGAGGCTATAGCAGCCTGGTGAGCTCTTACTTGCTGAGCAGGGAACTTGCTGGAGATGCAGCAGCAACCCCTGGAGGTGGGTCCATGGGCCCCTTGTTTTTCCTGGCGTCCCCTTGTCGTGCAAGCCAGTCATATGCTACGCTGCTCACTGACCGTCTGGAGGTCTGAGTTCATACACAGGCGGCGAGGTAGAAAAGCCTGGTGCTCTTCAGCCCCTGGGGGCACAGCTCTACACACACACATACACACACACACAAGAGCTGCTGGCTGTTGGTTTTCTTGTCTAACTAGCGACATATTTAATAGGCTGTGGACAGTCAGAAAAACGAACAAGTCCGTCTAGAAAGAAGTCGAGCTAGAAGGCTTCTTAGAAGCCAGGATGGAGAGACTTTGTCTCAGGGTCTCGGGACATGTGATCCACCAGCCCTTGACCAAGGGCATCATGTCCGGTCAAGTCGAGGGGCAACCAAGAGAACGAGGACCCTGGATGGATGGATGGATGGATGGATGGATGGACGGACGGACGGACGCAGTGACGGCAGCAATAGCGTCCAGCACCGCAATAACTGTGAGGCTGCTGTAGGGCTGGGCAGGGTTTGGTTCTGTCTCCACAGGGTCCCTATGGGCCAGAGCCAATGAGGCCACCACAGAAGTGGATAAAAAATATCTCTGTAGGAAGACTCTCATCCTCGACCTTCAGCTTTGTGTGGAGCCCCAGATCTGCCCTTCCCTCCTAGACCTGCCATGATCATCCCCTCTGCCAGCAAGTGGATAGGGCCAAGCCCTCTAGAGGTGCACAGAGAGGGCACTGTGGACCTTTCAGGGTGATGGGGGAGCCCACCTTTCTGGGCAACTTAGGAGTAAGACACAGGGGCCAGAGATGGAGCATGTGTTGGGCCAGCTTGGTCATAAGAGCTTTATATCAAGAAGCAATTATATATTGAGCAAACACCCCAGCCCAGTCTAACCCAAGGCCATAAGTACGATGCTAGTCCCCTGGCCCCTCTTCAGACTCGAGCAGCCACATGCAGCGATGCAGAAGGCAGGGAGAGCACAGGCTGGTGGGTGCAGAGTTCTGTGGATCCGATGGCGGTGGAAGCATCCCAAGGCTGTAGCAGGTCTCAGTGAGGCTGACTAGCAGGAAGGTGAAGAAGAGAGAGAGAGAGAGAGAGAGAGAGACTCCCAGGATCCTCCTTATGAGGAGGCCATGCCCACAAGGAGGCACCATCAGGCTGTGATCTGATTGACAGGCTAGACTCCACCCCTGCACTTCCAGTTGACACACAATTCTGTAACTCCCACCAAGCATCTTCTAGTTCCGCCTGTCTCTTAACCCAGCTCTGATCCACGTGACCTGAAGGGTGGAAATCCACTGCCTATGGGGCTTTCCAGACTGCCATCTGCATGGAGGTAAAGACCCAGGTCTTTCTCTCTCTCTCTCTCTCTCTCCTCGCTCTTTCTTTCTTTCTCCTCCCGGGCAGCTAGTGGGCTAGCCCTCACCAGGGCACCACCAGTCCTCCTTTGCTGCTGTTAAGCTGGCCTCCCAGACCACCCACCCACCCACCAGCTTTGAGACAGAAGGAGGTATCTTCCTCTGACTTCGAACCGTCGGCTCTGCCCCTGTCAGAGGGCACACTTGCTCATGCTAAACACACAAAGTAGTTCAGGGACAGTCACTTTGGGACCCATTGAAAACCAGGTGACCTATATTGTATATAATTAAACCTGGAGTGGGCTGCCTTTTGAAAAATGCCTCTGAGATAATGAATGCTCTCTCTCTCTCTCTCTCTCTCTCTCTCTCTCTCTCTCTCACTCTCTCTGAGTGCGCCACAGCAAAACCCCCATCAGAGGCTGGGTCCTCTAGAGATGTGGAACTCCTAATTGCATGTAGAGAGGGACTTCTGTGTCGAGGAAATGGCTCTCCCTGTTGGGTGAGAGGGCCAGTCTGATGCTGGATGGCTTCCAAATCTGTAGGTGAGGGCGCTTGGCTGGAGGCGTGGGGGGCCGGTGAATCCCAAGTCTGTGGATGCACAAACCCGAGATCTCGGGGTCAGGCTTCTGGGTACAGAAGCAAGTGAACCCAAGATTGGCAGGTCAGGCAGCAGGCTGCTGATAACCCCCAGGGTCCGCAGGCCATCGGGCAGACTGCCGGCTCACATCCAAAGAACCAGAGGTCAGTCGCCCAGAGGCGGGATCCAGACCCAACCAAAAGCTAACGGACTTTCTCACGGCGTCCGCTTATATGGGAGGCAAGCTAGCCATTGAAGGACGTTTGCTTTCAGCTGATTGCATCAGGACTGTGACCCACGTCAGGGTGTTGCCTCCCAGCTTAGTTGTCTGACAACTGATGGGCTGTGTTGTTGTTGTTGTTGCTGAGTCAGTGCTGACCCAGTGTGGCCCTGTTATGACAGCACACAAACACTGCACCCTCTTTGCTGTTGTTCCTGTGCCTCAGCCCCTTGTGGCTGCCCCGGTGTCCGTCCAGTTCCTTGAGGTCCTTCCTCTTTTAGGCTCCTGTTCTCCTTTGCTCAGCATAGCAGATCCCATGAGAGAGGCGATTGTGTCGCCTTCGATCACAGCGTGGGGATTTCTTGGTGGTGACTGCCAAGCCACTGAGCATCGTGGCCCAGCCACGTCACGCGAATCCTGAACCGTCACAGAGTTCCCAAAAGGAAAAGACATACGTGTGTGTCGAGTGAGAAGACGTCTGGTCACCAGGTCAGCGCCTCAGCGGCCACGTGGCAGCTCCATGATGAGCATATCCTGAATGTCATCTCAATCCGCCACCAAGATGGATCGATACCATACACCGTGAGATTCACAGCCTTGTTGCTAAGATTTCAACCCAGGGGGAGAATCAAATGATACCCCGCCATCATTCTGTCCGTGGAATTAATAGACACTCTGTAAGAGACAGACGGCGTGGTCTGCTTCTGTAAAGATTTCCTGTCCTGGAAACGTCTTGGAACACACGCCCCTCTCTCCTCTCAGGTCACTATGAGTGGGCATCAACTCACGGGCGATGGGTTTGGGTTTGGGTTTGATTTTAGGCTCTGGAAATAGATGGGGCACACCCAGACAGCGTTCTTATCCTCCTGAGCCCGGGTTCTGATGGGAAAGACATAGATACAAAAGAACACACATCCATCGAGCTGACGTCAGACTCAGGGAGCTCCCACAGGAACCGGGTAGTTATGCCCTGGGATAACTGCAAGGTCAGCATTTCAAAACCACGAGCCGCTGCATGGAGAAAGATGAGGCTGTGCACTCGCATCAAGATTTGCAGTATCAGAAACCCGAGGGCAGTTCTGCTCTGTCCTAGAGGGACGCCCTGAGTCAGGAAAGACATAGATCAATAACGTTATTTCATAGAGCAGCACATCATAGGATTAAAAATACTTTGAAGAAGATGGAGTCAGGCTGATGGCCTAAGGGAGTCCTTGGGTGGTTGACCCACTCTGGTGCTACTGGTTAACCCATTCTGGTCATGCTGGTTAACCCGCTGTGGTGCTCCTGGTTAACGAACTGGCTGCTCACCTGCTTGGTGGAGGTCCATGTCCTCTCAGAGGACACGGCTCGGTCTCCATGTGAGACTGCGTCCCTCAGAGCCCCATAGAGCACAGCTCTACTCTGAGACGCAGCGGTCGCCATGTGTGGGAGTGGGCTTGAGGGTGGCGGGTCGGGGACCGTTGATGGGAGAGGAAGGTCCTGGGGTGGGCGGGGCTGCTGTGGGCGGAGTCTTCAGAGAAGGCCGATCTGAATGGGGGGCTGGAATGATGCGACAGAGCCCACCTGGTGCCCATGGCTGTTTGTGATACAGCAGGAAACGGGCGGGACTTCCTGGAGCAAAATGGTGACAGGGAGGAACCAGGCTGGCCCATGAAGTGGGGTTTGGATCAGGCATGTCATTGACGGTGGTGGGGTGGTTAGGAGTCATCCGGCCTGCTCCCATCCCAGTGAACAAGGAAATGAGAGCAGCGCCCACTCCTCCATTTTCACAGTCACTGTGACCTTTCGTGCCTGCATTGCAGCTACTGGGTCAACCCATTGGGTTTGGGCTAACGTGACCAGATTTTAAGCGGGACACCATTGACCGGGGAGAGAGTGGGTGGGTTCTTAATTAAAAATTTGGTCTAGGGCTGAGCCCCGGTGGTGTAGTGGTTGAGAGTACGGGACTGCAGTCCACAGGCCTGGTGGTTCAAATCCAGCAGCAGCTATCCAGGAGCAAGACAGGGCCTCCCATTGCCACCGGATGGCAGTGATGCCCCTCCCAAAAGTTTTTTGGTCTATATGGAGCAACAATACTTTCCATAGAATGCAAAAATAGTATTGTACTATATTTATTTTAATTTTAAAATGCTGCAAGATGTTGTTAAATTGTTAAAAAGTGGGGCATCTGGTCACGTTAGTTTTGGGGTGACTTCCAACCTGAGGGGACTCCTCTGCTTCTAACAATGCTCTGCTGCCCTTTTGTGAAGTTTCCTGTACAAATCCCTCAGAAAGATGCCCCCTCCTTCATCCTCGTCTGTTCTTCCTGGAGCTCTGGTGGCCCCGTGGGTTATACCGAGAGCTGCTAATATCCCAAGGTCCACAGAGAACGGTGCACTGTCAACTCCTGCCAAGGTTTAAGGTCTTGGAAACCCAACAAGGAAGTTCTTCTCCATGCTCTCGGGTCTCCAGGAGTCAGAATCCGCTCAAGGGCTGTGGGTTGGAGTGAGTCTGCACTTAGTCCAGAGGCTACTCAGAAACCTGTCCCCCATGGGTGATCCTGCCCTTTGAAATACTAGTGACACCGCTGCCAGCACCACAGTAGGACACTCCAGCAGTGGCGGGGAGGCCAGCCAGACATGGGACCGGGTGGTTCGGGTATGACTACTTAGCTTACTTTGGGTGGCGATTTGAAGACTCCACTGGGGATCTCTACATGGACAGTCTAATGATGTCAGTTAGGAGAACACAAAGCCAGACCCATGGCTAGCAAGACCAAGGGCATGCAGAAGTCAAGAGACCACGCGGTGGGCACATTGCACACCTACACAAGACCTCTTTAAAGTGTCGTAAACCAAGGGGGTCCCTTGGAGGGCTCAGGGGCACCTGGCCCAGGCCATGGTATTTTCCATCGGCGCCTCTGCCTGTGAAAGTTGGACCTGGAATCAGGAAAACTGAAAGGAGAGCCGGTGCATTTGAACGATGGTTCCAGGGAAGAAGACTGAACGTGCCATGGACGGCTAAAAGGACAAACGGATCTGAACTGGAAGAAGGAGGACGGGAATATTCCCTTGAGGCAAGCATGGCAAGTCTTCATCTCCTTCCATGCCTCCCACCATTGAGTCGGCTCCGACCCATAATGCCCCTGGGCACAGCAGACGGTCCTAGGAGGGCCAGCTCCACTGTTGTCCCTGTGCGGGAGCCCATGGATGTGGCCGCTGCTCAGACACGAGCACACACCTCTGAGTCCGCCTGAGGGGCCTTTGGGATGATTGTTGGGCTGGCCCCCGGAAGATCAGTGATTCAAACCCACCCACCCCTTTCGGGAAGGTAGATGAGGCAGCCTGGTGCAGGAAATGCTTCCAGCCTCAGAAACCCCACAGAGGAGCGGCTATGCTTTGGAACCCATGCCATGGCAGTGGGCGGGGTTCTTTGCCACCTCTTCTCTATCTTCTCAGCCAATGAGAAGCTCCTTCCTCCCATGCAAGATCATTCTGCTCCCCCACCCCCAGCCCCTGCCCACACATCTGGCCCTGCTTCAGATGGGACTGTCTTTGGAGCCTGCTCCATTGACCGCAACTCCCGCCCTTGTGTCTTGAGCTTCTCCTTCCTTCCTGGCTCCATCTTGCCCAAGACACGATTCAAGTGTCATCTTCCTAAGGTGGACCCACACAGGCCCACCACACCTCCTCTCTGCCTCTCTCGCCGCCCTGTGGAGTCACCAGCAGAGTCTGCCACTAAATCATCCATGAGCCTGGGGAGGGAGAAGTTGAACCCTTCCCTCTCCCCCCACCCCACACCGGGCTTGTCCTCCCACCAGAAGATAGGCTCCAAGTTGTGTTTGAAGCCAAACTCCTTTATCAAGAGGATGGCGGGGCTTCCTCTGCCTCTCCGGAAGCCCATTCTCTTGGGATCCTTAGTTGACTCAACAGTAGGCGTCTCTGGAGACATGATGAGCTAGATGCTCATTTAAAAAATAATTTTTCGGCTGAGCCCCAGTGGCATAGTGGTTATGTGCGGGACTGTGGCCCACTGGGATAGAGGTTCAATTTCAGCAGCGGCTCCACAGGAGCAAAGGCTGGGCCTCCTCCCATTACCAGAGGGCAGTGGTGCCCTCTCAAAAAATAATAATTTTTCAGATGTAGTTATTAAGTAAACCTGCATGAGACTTTCTTACTGTTTCCTGCATCTACCTTGGCTATGGGGTCTGCAAGTGTGGGTTACCATTCTTCAGTGGTTCTCAACCTGTGGGTTGCGACCCTTCTGGGGTTGCCCAATTTGTAATGGCAGTGATGAAGTAGCAATGGAAATAATGTTATGGTTCGGGGGGTCACCACACCATGAGGAACTGTATGAAAGGGTCATGGCATTAGTAAGGTTGAGAACCCTTACTCGAGACACTTCCCAGGGACCTCTCAGTGGCTTCCAACCCTTGCCAGGTAAGAAGAGCATTCAGTTTGCATTTCATAAACGAGCAGAATCTGCTGTCTTCCGGCCACTGGGGAGTCACTTAACGAATGTTCTTGGGAAAGTTGTGATTAATCAGTTGCATTTGAATAATCACCACTTATAATCAAGTTAAGTAACTGCGGCGTAGGCGTTCTGATTGACTCCTTCATGAAATACTTTTGCCAGAATCTGCACATTCCCCACCTTTTAACCAGCTTGGCACTCGGTGCAGGGCTTCTTTCTTGTCCAAACGTGAGGGAGCTTAGAAAATTTCGAAGTGTCACAATTTAAAGAAATGGACCTCCTTCAACTTTGGACCTGTTGACAGGAGAGACCAGGCCCTGGAAAAGGACATCGAGCTCCAGAGAATCCACAACGGGACCCACAGGTAACATCAAAAATTGGGGTGCTTTAGGTCAGGCTGCTACATGAGACCTCTTTGGCATATGGAAAAGCAAGGTGGTCACTTCAAGGACCAAGATACGCCTGACCCAAGACATGCTATTTGTCATTGTCTCGTGTGCATGTGGAAGTTGTAGAGGGGCAGTGTTAGTCCGGGTAGACTAGAGAAACAAATTCATAAACACTCCTATGTGTATAAGGAAGCGTTTTATAGGCAAGAGCAACTGTACATTAAGAAAACATCCCAACCCAGTCCAGTCTGAGGTCCTAAGTCCAATATGTCCCATACCAGTCTATAAAGTCTTCTTCAGACTCACGAAACACGTGCAATGATGCTGAATTCAGGATGATCACAAGTCAGATGGGTGGAATGCCTTTGGATCCAGTGGTGGTGTGAACATCTCGGCGCTGGCAGGGGTCTCCATATGCCTCCCCTGGCTTCAAAGGTCTGGTTGCATCCATGTGGCTTGTCCGGCTCAGGGCACCAAGGTAGCGTCTATGTGGCTTCTCCTCAGGGATGTCTTACAGGAAGTCAGCTTTGTCAGTGGAGTGTCTCCAAGAGAGTGAGTGAGATTGTGTCCCCCGCCTCCAAGAAGGAAAGGCTGCCTTTCCCCGAATTCTCAGAGGAGAAGGCCATGCCCACACAGAGATCTCGTGGGTTATCAACAGAATGGCAGGCTAGACTCCACCCCCGCACTCTTCATCCTCAAATTGACCCCAGATTAAGTGACTGCCATGGGCAGTGAAAATGAGAAAGGCCCTCAGGGAGATGAATCGATACCTGAGCGGCAACAGTGGGCTCACGCATGGGAACATCTGTGAGCAGCACGGCACAGGACGTCCTTCTGTCACGCACAAGGTCACTGTGGGGTGGAATAACTCTGTGAGCCAATGCCACCACCCAAACCAACCCCGGAGAACAGAGCAAGCCAGTTTTTTGGAGGGTTAGCCAAAGGAGCGTCCTTGCAGCTACAAAGGCTGTTTGCAGGATGCTCAAATTATCCCCATGTCCAAATGGCATATGTTTACTCCTGTCTTCTCACTCCATGACTCAGGGAGGGGCTGGACTTGTCACGCAACATGGCGACGACACAACACCATCAAACACAGCCACCCCAGCAACCAGAGTGAGGACCTGAAAGAAGGATTCTCTCCCTCCTCCTCTTGACATCTGCTTCCCAGCTGACTGCTATGATCCATCTTCTCTGGGGGCCCAGGAAACGAGAGGGGTCCCTGGGAAGAACATTCCAGGCGTTGGCTGGTCCCTGGGAGCTGGTCAAAGCAAAGAGTGAGCAGTGCTGACAAGACGGTGACACGCCAACATGCTTGGACCAGAGCCAACTGGCTGCAGTCCTGCTCACTCATCACGATGGCTCCGAGCATACCGGAACTCACGAAGAACCCCACCACGCAGGCCCTGTGCACATCAGCGAAGGGCAATGAGCCTGAATAACTTGACGTGGCTGCGCTTGATATTTCATGTCAACCCATCGCTAGGAAAGGGGAAGCCCCAGAGGGGCCTATCTTTTAGACGGAGTTCTCTGGAGGAGAAACAGCAGAGGCTCAATCTGCACGTGTGCTTGTTGCGAAGCGCTGTGGGCTTCCTTGGTCCCAACTCTGAGGCGCGGAAGGAAACACCACGCGGGAAGCATCTTCCCAGGGCTCCAGATCCACTGAAACTTAGTTGCAGCCACCAGGTCTGTCATCTCCTGGAGAGCCTGCTATGATGTCCTTCTCCAGGGACTGGTCCCTCCCGACGCCATGTTCACAGAACATGAAATACAGTCCCGCCATCCTCGCTTCTAAAGACCATGCCGGCTCTACCTCTTCCAAAATAGCGAGGGGTTTTGTTTAGCTTGGGCCTTTGCTCAGCCAGCAGTCCAGGGTACTTTCCATATCCTTCTTCTGTCCTTCATAGGCACCCGTCCTTCCATCTCCTGTGTTCCTTGCATGGCTTGCACGTGCAGATAAGGCTACGGAAACTGACCGTGGCTTGGGTCAGTGCCGTTGCTCTTCCGAGGAGCGTGTTTGCTCTTCGGCAGATTTGACCAATGCCATGCGTTGCCTGATGTCATGCCTCCTCCTTCCAGGAATGTTGACTGTGACGCCAAGGAGAACTACATCCTTGGCTACTTCTACCTTTTCCTCCATTTATCGTGGTGTTGCCTACTGGGCTTCTCTTGACACTGAGGACTTGGGTCTCTGATCTTCATCCGTAAACGCTTCCAGTTCTCTGTGCCACCAGGAGGCGGGTGGTGGCCGAGTCTCCGTCCAGTGCTGGTACCTCATTCTTCTTCCTGGAGTCCGGGTTCTTGGCTGGCTTGATCAGTGCACGTCAAGCTGGCGAATGGCGTGCTCTTCGGTTTCGATGAAGCCTACTGGGGTTCCATGCCCAGCCCCTGCCCTGCCCACTTTTGGAGAACTTCATCTGCTGTTTATTTTTATTCATGCCCTTTTTACTTTGGAAGGTTTTCCTCATAGGAATTCCCCTTTCCTATCTGCCTCAAAACATATTCCATAGTTGCTCGTGCACAATTCTTCCATGATATGTGCTATTATGGGTTTATAGAAATTTGATGACTTCCATCAGGATGTTTTTTCCCTTCCCAGAAGCCGTTGGCGAGGGAGCGAGTGTTATATAGTCTTCAGGCAGGAAACCATTTTGGTTTTCGTTTTCATTTATAATTTCTGCTTTTATGGCACTCTGGGTGTTGTTTTTAGTGTTTCTCCTTTGGAGAGTACCTTGGTGTGTTAGTCTGGGTAGTGTAGAGAAACAAATTCATAGAAACTCTGATGTGTATAAGAAAGAGTTCTATATACAAGAGCGAATGAACCTTGTAAAAACATCCCCACCCAGTCCGGTCTAAGGTCATAAGTCTGATATTAGCCCTTATGTATGATACCAGTCTATAAGTCCTCTTCAAACTCACAAAGCGCGTGCAATGATGCCAAATGCAGAAAGATCACAGGCCAGTGGGTAGAAAGTCTTTGGATCCAGTGGCAGTGTAAGCATCTCAGCGCTGGCAGGGGTCTCTCTGTGGGTACTCTGGCTTCAGAGGTCTGGTCACGTCCGAGTCGGTCCATATGGCTTCTCCTCAGGGATGTCTCGCAGAAAGTCAACCTTGTCAGTTGAGTGACCCCAAGGGCGTGAGAGAGTGTCTCCTGCTTGCAAGAAGGAAGTACTAGATTTCCCAGAATTCTCAGAGGAGAAAGCCACGCCCACCCAGAGGGCTCATAGACTCTCCCCAGATTGACAGGCTAGACCCCACCCCGCCACTCTTCCTCCTCAAAATGACACTGGTTTAGGTGACCGCCACACGTGGTAACCAGAGGATTGTTACTCCTTTATAAATGGTTCGTGAGCGCTTGATACAGTGGCAGCTTGTTGGGGTTGTTGTGACCGGCTGTCGGATAGTCCCGGTGTCCTGTGAGCCCCCGTGCCGCAGAGGAAGACCCTCGACAACATGGACCGACTGACCACTGGACACGGTGTGAGGACAGTGCAGGACTGGGCTGTGTTTCCCTCCGCTGAACATCACATTGCCTGGAGCCGGGACTGACTGACTGGACAGCACCTCACCACTGCAGCAGAAGCAGCAGCAGCACATACAAGAGAAAAGTCCTGGCGATGCTGCCAGGTAAGCTTTGGACTTAGCCAGCAAGGTCAGCGGTTCAAGCCCACAAGCCACTCCAAGGGAGCAAGTCAAAGCTCTCAGCTCCCATCAAAATCTCCAGCCTCGGGATGGCAGTGAATAGGCTGGCTGTTCTTGCTATTCTTGACCCCACTGTTGCAACCCCAGGAATAATAATTTCTTCCTCTTTTTCTTTTTTTGCTGACCCTCTGTTTTATCAAGCCTCCGACCTCAGGGACTGGTACCTCCTGACAACGTGTCCACAGTACCTGAGACCCCGTCTGCACCCCCCTTGTCTCCATGGAACACCCCACAATGCTTCTTCCAAGACCAATGGCTGCTTCTCCCAGCAGGCATCGTGCTCACTGATGCCGGAGTCCGAAGGCATTCCTTCTTCTCCAGCCTTCCCTGTTCATTCTTCTTGTTCAGAGTCCACATGCCTACGAGGCAGTGAAAAGTACCCCGGCCAGAAAAAGAAAAAAGAAAAGTACCCTGGCTTGAACAGCAGTGGGAGAAATGATGTTGTGAGGGTTGGGGGATAGTTGGAGAACAGGAAAACCCATCACAAGATTGGATCTATAGTGCGTTCGTGCGCACGCGCGCGCGCACACACACACACACACACACACACACACACCAAAGGAAACAGAAGACAGAAATGTGGGTGAAGGGATGTTCTCTGTAGTGAGTGAGTCCAAGCTCACATTTGATTATCTTTCCAAAGAGCATGTTGCCCCCACCTTCCCTGTCCTTCACGAGTCACCCGAAATGAAGAGAACTTCTACTCACTGCTACGGGATCGCCGTGAACAAGAGCCAGCTGAGAATGAACCCACAACCTCCACATCGATCCTGACTCTGAGCGAGTCCACTGGACAGGGGAGAGCTGCCCTGGCGATTTTCCAAGGCTGGGACCCCTCGTGGTACTAGAAAGCCTCGTCTTTCTCTCAAGGAGCAGCCGGAGGGTTGGAACTGATGACCTTGAGTTTGCAGGCCTCACGAGTAACCACTTCACCACCAGAGCTTCTTGTGCAACTCCAAAGGCACGCCAAACTCCCTGCCACCAAGTCAGCCCTGACTCACAGCTGTTGGCACTGTAAGACAGGGTAGAAGGGCCTGCGGGGAGGTTCTGAGGCTGTACCTTCTTACAGGAATAGAAGCCCCATCTCTCCTGGTGGCTTTGAACCACAGACCTTATAGTTAAGGGCCCAGCTCATATCCATAGACACCCCCAAGGCTCCTCTTAAGTGGAACCCAAACCAAACCAGACTCACTGCCATGGGGTGGGTGTTGGAGACCGTAGCTGTTCACAGGAGTGAAAAGTCCGGCCTTCCTCCTGAGGAACTGCTGGTGGATTTGATCAGCCAACCACACAGATCACAGCCGTGCGAGTCACCACTGCACCGCCAGGGCTCCTTGGGAGGCACGGTGCTGGACAGCTGTTCTCAAAACAATGAAGCGCGGGCGATTGTGAGGAGTGAGCCTGGCTCTTGCTGAGCTGATCCGATGTTCTCCGTGGTGAGTGAGTACAAGCTCACATTTGATTCTCTCTCCGAAGGGCATGTTGCCCCCACCTTCCCTGTCCTTCACGAGTCACCTGAAGTAGAGAGGACAGAAGGGGATGCCTGTGACCCTCCAACCCACCCCAAATGTGTGACCTGCACAGACCCCATCCGTGAGGAGAACACTCGCTCTGGGGCTGAGAGAGGGGTGGCAGCCGGTGCATCTCAGACGCTCGTTCATGAGGACACAAACCCTTGGACTTGACCGCGGCTTTACCAGATTGCAGGAGCCTGTTCTGCTCTGGACCAACAGGAGGAAGGCACAGAACTTTGGGTTTGTCTCTCTGGTGGGTCACAGAGTCCCTAAACTCTTCAAGGAATCAAACACGCAACACGTGGCTTTATCACGCTAACAACTGTGTCTGTCCTGTAGTGGTTCCCGGAACCATTCTGTGTTTGGTGGGTTGGCTTCCATCCATGTTCGTGTTCATCCTCGTATGCCATGGTGTTGTTTTGTTTTTAAGATAGCCAAGTTTGTTCAGAATCTCTAACCTGGAGTAAGAAGAGACAGGCTCTAAAACCAGACCTCTTCGTTGGTTGTCCGGCCCTGGGCGTGTCCTTTGAGATCTCGCCCTTCACACAAATACAATAGCTCGGTGATGCCTTTGGGGCTTTGACTGGCTTTTGAAGGGAAGGCAGGAGCGTTGGGGGCACAGTGGTGGTACACTGAGCTGCAACCTGCAACATCAGCTGTTCGAACCCACAGAGCGCTCTGAGGGAGAGTGAGGAAGCTTCCTGCTCCCCTCAAGAGTTCAAGCCTCAGAACCCCGAAGAGGCAGCCCTATACTGCCCTGTGGGGTCAGTGTGCATCAGAACGGACCTGAGAGCAACGAGCGTGGTTTGGGTTTGGACTTCTTTAGTAACCTTAGCAACATGTTTTCTTAGAAATCTCATGTCTAGTCAACACTGAAACGGCTGGGTGGGCAGCTACAGCAGCAGGGCCATTGCCCTCACGTCCACTCCCATTCAGAGGGACCCTCATGGGGGGGACAAGGAGACGGCCCCCATGGATTTCCAAGGCTGTAACTGCACAGGCATGGGCACGGGCAGCCTCATCGCTTCCCCTGAGAGCACCCAGTGGCTCCAGAGGGCAGCCCAGCCCCTAGCCCACAACACCCCAGCCCGGAACATCTTAAGGACCCTGGTTCTGCTCTATGAACCAGGGGTCCCTGGGAGCTGGAATCTCCTCTCCAGCAACTCAGAGAGAAGGGCGCTGTCTGCTTTGTAAGCCACGAGGTGGGAGCCCCACCCGGCACAGGAAACACTGGTGGCTGCAGTTGAAACACGTCTCGATGCCAGTGTGGATGTGGAAGGCTCGGGTGCCTGTGAGGGACGCTGGGTGGACTTGCTCACCTTCCGAGATCACACGTCGGAGGAGCGGGGCTCCGGCAGCGTTCAGGAGAATGGTACACACGCCTGTTCTGGCCTGTGAATCCCAGATGGATCCCGGCAGCCGGGACTGTTTGACCAAGTCTAAGGGCAGTCAGAATCGCTCAAGTCCCAGAGCAGCGGCCAAGCCAGACAATCCACTGCAATGAGCAAGAAACTAACAAGTAACAGTCGCCATTCAATGAAACCCTCTCTGTTCTTATGGTTATTTCTTGCTATCCTTAAGTACGAATGTGGATGAATGGATTTTATTATAATGACAACCAGCTGTAATACTTTGAAGAGCCCTGGCAATGTAGTGGGGTACCCATTAGGGGCTAACTACAAGGTCAGTGCCTCAAACCCGCCAGCCGCTCTGCACAAGAAAGGTGAGGCTGTCTGCTTACTATTTTAATGGACTTTGTCCAACTACTGGAATTTGTTGTTCTGAAAGTATGCAGGCTTCACTGTGGTTCAGTCATAAAATGTCAAACATGAGAAAACGAGGCTGTGACTCTTGACGGGAGCAGATAGCCTCGTCTTTCTCTCAAAGAGCAGTTGGCGGGTTTGAACCACCCACCTTGCGGTTCACAGCCCGAGACTTAGCCAACGACGCCACCAAGATTATTTTTAGTCCCCGTTGTTCTGTGAGAATTGTGTGCACTATTACCCGCAAGCCCAGAGCACGGTGCCTGGCATGTGTTCGTACTCAGTTAATATTCATGATAGGGGCTCTGGTGGCATAGTGGTCAAACACTGCCCTGTGAACCACAAGGTCAACAGTTCAAATCCACCAACAGCTGAGGGAGAAAGATGGGGTTTCCTGCTCCCATAAAGATCCACAGTCTAATTTCCTGATATTGGTGAGTGAGATTCAACTCAGTGGCAGTGACTGGGGGCTTGTATGCTCTTATCACAGGTCCCCCATCCTTCCATCGCGTCCAACACATTTGTCCACATGTTGCCGTCATCATTCTCAAAGCAGCAGCAGCACCAGCAGCGCATCTTTCGGAAAGTCGGTCCTCATGCTTGCTCAGAAGGGCCCTCCTGGAATCCTCACGGGAAGTGTCCGGCTGGCAAATGCTGCGTCCTCGGCAGGTGCCCCGGTGGCGTAGTGGTTATGCATGGAGCTGCGATCTGCCTGGTCGGCGGCTCAAAGCCACCGGACGCTCCTCAGTCTCCGAAACTCACAAGGGGGTCGCTGCAAGTCAGCACTGACTCAGTGGCTTCTCTGTGTGTTGATGACGATGGAGGGGAATACAAAATGCAGGATCCACCTGAGCAGGCCCTCATGACTAGGTCTAAGAATCACTTCTTAGGGTGACGACCGGGGAGGTTGGGGGAACCACGGAACTGGTAATAATGGACACAAGTTTTGTTTTGTTTTGTTTTTTAAATCACTTTATTGGGGCCTCATGCAACTCTTACCACCCATCCATCCATCCATCCATCCATTGTGTCAAGCACGTGGACGCAAGGCTTGTCAAACTGCTTTCCAATGGGTGGGAGCGATGAACGCACGGTTCTCTTCGCTGCACTGAAGGATGAACTTGTAGGATGTGTGCATTACACAGCAATAGCACAGCTTTGTAAAGGCGCCGCCCCGAACCCCGGGAGCAGCAACACCTGTGCACGGGGTCACTGTGGGTCCGAGCGATCTCCCTTGCAGCGGGCGTGGTGATGCTGCTTTCGGAAGGAAGCCTGGTGGTGCGGTGGTTAAGCACTGCTGCCAAGTCAGCGGCACAGCTGCTCGTGCAAGGTCAGCGGCTCGAATCCCCCTACCACTCTGAGGGAGAGCAATGAGGCTGTCTGCTCCCAGAGAGACGGACAGTCTCTGAGACCCTATGGGGTAGTTCTCCTCTGTCCCAGAGGCCCGCCATGAGTCGGAACTGGCCTGCTGGCAGTGCGAATAGAATAAAAGAGAGGACGGGAGCAGGGGGGGTGTCCAGTGGGAGAATCCGTGCCTTCCAGGTAGAGACCAGGGTGCGATTCCCTTTCTGTGCACGGAGGTGCCCATGCTGCTGTGACCGTGAACAGGTTTCAGGGGAGAAGGACCAAGGGGAAAGACCTGGAAACCCACTGCCCCAAATCACCCCCTGATGACCCTGCAGGTGGCAAGGCCCTCATCCCACTGTGCCCGCAGTGGCCAGGGTGCCCAAGGGCTGAGCCTCTCGCTAGACCCACAGCAGGATGCAGTGTGCGACGTACGTGGTCCGTGTAGCCAACGCCTCTGGTGTCGTTTCTCACGTCTCTGCTTACAATCATGAGCTCCTCTTAGGGGAGCGCCGTTCCAGGACTCGGGTGGGATTGATCCTTAGACCCTTTGGGTCCTGGGGGTGGGGCTTGCTAGAAAACCACGGCCCCTCAGCATCATTCCCCTGTGAACAAGGGCCATCAGGGACTCAGGGAGAGTCCCAGGACCCACTGGCTGCCGAGCCCGTTCCAGAGTCTGTCTCCAATGGAAGAGATCGGGATCAGGGGCCCCAGAACCTTGCAGGGGTGGAGCTGAGACAGAGGATGGCTGCTCCTCACCTGGGAATGTGGGACAGCCTGTCTTCCTGACTGACTGAGGCAGGAGCCAAGGGACCACGTGGCTGAGAAACTGGGGGCCAGAGAGAGACCTGGCTGCACGCTGTAGGATGAGTCACTGTGGACCCGGGACTGTGTCCTGACTGCTCACTGATCTTCACTGTGGTCTCCTGTTCAGTTCCCTGATGCCCAAAAGCAAACCAGACTCACAGCCATCGAGGCGACTGGGACTCACTCACAGGGACCCTGCAGGACGGAGCCCGGGACCTGTGTGGGCATAGGGTTGCCAATACGGCCACGAGTTCCATGAGCCCAGCAGAGACATCGGGATGCTGACGGGGATGGGCGGTGTCAGAGCAGTGGCAGGAGCAGGCAGGGTGTGTGTGGAGGCACGTCTGGGCCTGCCTCTTGCCAACAGGGAAGCCAGAGAGGGACAGAGAGGGCCGCCGCCCCCAAGCTATTTTACCGCAAAGCGAGATGACTTCATAGGCGGCAAACGGGCACATCCGGGATGTAGGACTTCCCGCTGGACAGCCGACCCACTTTCTGAACAAGCCAATGGCATGATGGGAAAGGGGGGAGAGCGAGAAGGGCTGGGGGAGGAAGGAGACTTGAAGCACAATATCACACCTGAGCTGAGGCGAGGGCAAGCAAACCACTCTGACCTTTTGTTCTGTTGTGTTTTGCTTTTAAGAAACTAGGACCATTTGGGGATGGGCGAGGTACTGGAGAACCAAAATCAAACACACGCACACACCCCACTATCAAGTCGATCCTGATTTATGGTGTTCTCACATCGGATTTCTGAGACTGGGATTCTTGATACGAGCAGACAGCCTCATTGTTCTCCCAGGTAGCAGCTGGCGTATTTGAACCATTGACCTTGGTTAGGAGCAGCCCCGTGTGTAACCCACATCATCACCAGGATAATCGATCCTCACCTCATGGCCACTGAGTCCGTTCCAACTTCCAGCGACTCCAGAGGACAGAGGAGAACTGCCCCTGTGGGCTTATAAAGCTGGAACTCTCCACAGGAGTGGAAAACCTTATCTTTCTCCCTCAGAGTGCCTGGTGGTTTCAAACTGCTAACCTTGAGGTTAGCAATCGGTGGGTAACCACTGCACCAGCAGGACTCTTTGCCTGGACCCCTAGCGACCCTGAGTCAGACTTTGGAGACTGAATCTTTATGTGAGCAGACAGCCTCTTCTTTCTCCTGAGGAGCAGCTGAGGGGTTTGAACCACGAGCCTTGTGGTAGCAGCCCAGTGACACCAGGACTCCTGTATTGATAAACCATACCAAACACACACATCATAAACCCAGGCCATCAAGTCAACTCTGATTCACAGTGACCCTGTAAGGCAGGTTAGAACTGCCCTTGCTGGCAGAAAGCCTCATCCTTCTCCCAAGGAGTGACTGGTGGTCTAGAACTGCTGATCTTACGGTTAACGGCCCACTGTGTAACCACTATGGTGCCAGGGCTCTGTGTATAGACAGACAGGTGTGCCCAAATCTTGGTAACACGTGGAACCGGATCAGAGTACAGAAAGGTGTTCTTCACTTTTATCCTTCAAGAGTATGTTTTAAACTGGACATTTCTAGGATGAGGTCCCTGAACCATCTCCCAAGAAGGTTCAGTGAGGCTCTGGGAGGTGTAGTCTACGTTCCCACTTAGAGAGAAACCGTTCCCTGGGCCCACTGTCTGTCTGCAGGGAGAGATGGTTAGATTCTGAGCGCCTCTTCCGTGGACATCTTCATCAGAGCCCCCATCGGGCAGAATGTTCCTTTCCAGGGAAGGTTCACTGGGTGCAATGCAGTGGTTTCATCCCCGTGTTTCAAACGCCCTGGACGCTATGCTCAGTCCAGGTCCTCGCTCCAAGAACTGTGGACCCAGCAAGTTGATTCCAACTCATTGCAATCCTGGGCAGGTTTTCCAAGGCTGTGGATCTTCATGGGAGCCGACAGCCTCGTCTTCCTCCTGAGGAGTGGCTGGGGGTCTTGAACTGTCAACCTTGTCCTTAGTCGCCCAGTGCTTCGCCCACTGCACCACCAGGGATTTGGTCTTGCTTAGAGCCACAATCAAAGTTCATGGAAGCAGTAGTCAAGCGATGGAAAGCCATCTTGTATTAGGTAACTCTCCCGCACGAGACCTCTTTAGCATATTGAAGAGCAAGGACCTGACGTTGAGGGCTAAGGTGCGTCTCCCCCAAGCCGTGGCCTTCTCCATCGCCTCATCTGCATGCGACAGTCAGACCCTGAGTGAGGAAGATCACAGAAAAATAGATGCCATTGGAGGGTGATGCTGGAGGAGAATAATGAGTGTGCCACGCACTGCCGAAAAGACAAACCGGTCTGTCTTGGAAGAAGCAGATCCTTAGAGGCAAGGATCATGGGACTTCATCTCATGTACTTTGGCTATATTGTCAGGAGAGACCAGTCCCTGGAGGAGGACGTCGTGCTTGGTGAAGGGGAGGGGCAGCGAAACGGGGGCAGCAACAATGGGCTCAGGCGCAGGCACAATCGTAAGACTGGCGCAGGGCCGTGGCTGTGCACAGGTCACTGTGGGTCCCTGCCGACTCATTGGCACCCAACAACGTATGGATATACATACCATATATAGTACACATATATTGCCCACAAATATGAAATGAAATATATTGCTTATATATATACTCATGGGCATATGTACAAACTTGTTGCCATGTACATAGAGAAATAACTTTATATGTGCAGACATATATATGTTGACATATACACCAATTTTGGTTTTATTTACATGGCAAAAAAAATGGTGTGTGTGTATATATAGCCCAAATAGGTATAAATGGCAACAAATATATGTATGAATTTATATATAAATATGGACATATTTAGCAACAAATATATATATATAAAGGGGCTTCAAACATCTTGTGAAAAAATGAAACTGAAAGACAGTGGAATTTTTTCACATACCTTTTAAAGCCCCATTCTACATAGCAACAAATTTATATATACAGCAGCAAACTTAAATATCTAGCAGCGCGCGCGTGTGTGTGTGTGTGTGTGTGTGTTAACAACCAATACAAACGTGGGCTAACAAAGGTGGAATCCTGGTGGAGAGGTGGGGAAGCGTGGGTCAGACAGTCAACTACAAGGTCAGCGGTTGAAACCATCTATCACCCCATGGGAAAAGAAGAGGCGGTCAGTCGTCCATTCCCATGAAGATTCCGCACCTCGGAACTCAATGGCAGTGGGTTTGGTGTTGTGTGTGTGTGTGTGTGTGTGAGAGAGAGAGAGAGAGAGAGAGAGAGAGAGAGAGAGAGAGAGAGAGACAACTGCTTATTTGAGGGAGTACCCATAAAAAACAGAATTTTCAGGGTATGCATTTTTAAGACGAGGCAAGTATCAAGCAGGTCACTCTGAATTAATGAACCCAGTGGCCGTCTGTTGCCACTCCGATCACAATGAATTTTTTTTATTTTTGTAAAAGCAGTGTGGCTCGAACCTTGTTTTTTTGTGATAGCCGATTCAAGAGAACAGCGTGCAGCTGTGAGATTTTGTCTCCTGCTTGGGGGGGGGGGGGGTTAGCTGCAGAAACTGCTGTGATGAGGAACACAGCTCACAAGGACAGCCCTATGGGAAAAATCTCACGCGTGCAAGTGGTTTTCTTGTTTCAAAAGAGGTCAAATGTCGACTGACTGACGGCAAACCTCTTTCTGAACGTCCGTCAACTTCCCAAATGGACGAATATGTCGACAGGATTGGTGCACTTGTGCTCAAAGAATAACGACAGAGCATTGAAGGAATGGGAGAGTGATCAGGACTGTGTTGGAGGTCGGTTCAGAAGAATTTTAACGGAATGTGTGGGAATGAGAAGGGTGGCTGCAAAATGTGTGCCTTGGGTTCTGATTGACCAGCATAAAGAGCGTCAGGTGGAAGCGTGCGTGCTTTGAAAGAACAGCTCCGAAGCAATCCAGACTTTTCCCCCAAGGTTGTTACTATCCTTAGGACCCTGAGAGCAAACATCAGCCAAGTCAGTGGAATCAAAGATCACGACGATGGATACTCATTGGTTTTTTTGTACGTGTGGCGGATCATGCATTGAGAGTTCATTCCACCGGGTCATCAGGCTCCACAGGGTCATCAGACGGTTCATCAGGCTCTCTATAGAGGTCTGGAAAGATTTCATAACAGTGTGGGACAAAAAAAGGCCTGATTTGTGGCAGACGGGGGACTGGTTTTGTCACAATAAAGCACATGCTCACACCACCATCGTTTTTAGCTAAGAACCGGATGCCTATCTTGCCCCACACACCCGGCTCATCTGACCTCACTCCATGTGGCTTCTTTTTGCTTTCCCAAATGCAGAGGGACACGAAAGGGCAGTGACTTGACAACATAGAAGAGGTGGAAAGAAAAAAAAAGGCGGGTGTGGAGGTTCTGTCAGTCATCTAAACAGATGAGTTTGGAAAAATGCTTCCAAGAATGGAATGGCAGATCTGACAAATGTACTAAATGTAATGGAGAGTACTCTGAAGGTGAAACGGGTTTTTTTTTTTAATTAATTACATAGCTTTAGGGGTAAAATCTGGGTTGGTGGGTTCCGCCCTCCTATATTTTTACTCATACCCCACTACGCCAAATCACAAAATAACCACATCTTTTCTGTGAGCAAATCCAAACAGCCAACGCTCCTTCAATGAACGATTTGGAAACTCTAAATGCAGCTCGTAGAGAAATGGCCCCTATCATAGCCACTACTGTTTGCTGCTGACAGCATTCGGCAAATTTAGTGGACAAATAGAAATGCCCTTTATACTTCTGCAGGAGCCCTGGTGGCGTGGTGGACTGCACACACTGGGCCATACTGACATCAAGGTGTGCAGTTCGAAACCACAGAATTGCTGGGGGCGGGGGAAGAGGCATTTTCCATGCCCAAAGGAGTTACAGTCTCTCTGGGTCGCTGTAAGTTGGCGGAAGCATCCGAGGCTCTATTTGTAAATACCAAGTCTCCCTGGAAGGAAACTCCGATTTTGATTTTTAACCATATCCGCAACGGCACGTTGCCCAGCGCCCCTCCGGCTGTGCTGTAAGGCGCCCAGGAGAAACCGAGTGTCCCTACCCCCAGTCTGCGTCACCGAGGCCACCGGAAGGAACCCAGGATGCCAGCCCAGGCCCCCGGGTGCTGGCGCAGCGGGCAGAGCGCGCGAGCCCTTCCGAGCAGATAGCGGCAGCCTGGCGCAGCCCCGGGATCCATAAGGAGCCCCGCGCGGACCCGGGCGCTGACCTCACCGCGGCCGGAGCTGGGCCAGGGCCAGCCCCACGCGGGCACTTCTGCGCGCCGGGCACGGTCGCCTCCCTGGGCGGTCGCCGCAGCTCCGCTGCCCCGCGCGCCTGCGGCCGCCTTTGTGCTCCCCGCGCGCTCCTAGGCGTGTCCACCCGCGCCGGAGGAGGGGCCGAGCGGCCACGCCGGGGGCTGGCTGGGGGCGGGGGGGGCGTGGAATCGGTCCCAACGCCTCTGTGCTCGGTCCACTCTGGGTGACCCTCACCGAGGATCCCGGGCACAAAGTGACCCTCCCTCCTACCTGCCCCTCCCGTTCCCGCCCCTCCCCAACCCCCCTTCCCTGCAAGACTGCGGCCTCGCCCGTTCTCCCCCCACCGCCCCCCCCCCCAGACCCACCCCCGTCCGGTCCCCTCCTTCCTCGGGCTCCGGGATTCCCCAAGTTCGAGGAGAAATACGCAGCCCAGAGGTGGGGGGTGGGGGCCCCACATAGCAGTTGTGACAGCGCCGGGCGGTGGCGGCGGCGGCGTGCGCCTGGCTCGTGCGCCCTCCCCTCCGGCTGAGGAATTACCCGCTGAGCGTGGAAGCCCGGCGTCCCCCGGCCGGCCCGCCCGCGCCCGCCGGCATGGGCCACTGCTGCTGCAAGTCTCCTGGCTGCCACCGGTGCCTGGACCAGACGGTACTCCTGCCTTCCTCCCCTCCTTCCCTTCCCCGCCCCTCCCCGTGGGCCCGCCGGGTGGTTCGGGCCGGGAAAGCCTCCTGCCCTGTCCCCGGCTTTGATGCCGGACACGGGGAGGCTCCCTCCCTGCCTCGCCCCGCAGGTGCGAGCGGCCACCTGGCCTCGAGCGCGGACTCTGCAGTGCCTTATATAATGCCGCCTCCCTGCGGCTGCTGTGGAACTGTTGCTTCTCCCCGCCATCCTGGGGGAGGCCTGGGAAACATCTCGAAAAGCCGAGCGGCCCGATGCTGGCAAGATTTTTTTTTTTCTTCTTCCATGCGTGGCGTGGTCCTGTGGAAACACCCGCGGTGGTCCGATGGGAATGCTAGATTAGCCGGGACCTGCGAGTGGAAATCTGGGCCGGATGGATTGGGGTTCAGGACGTTTCCAGAGCCCTGGCAGTGAGCTGTGAAATCAGGTCTCTGCCTGGAATCCTCCTGGCGCTGCCCCAGGACAAAGACGGGGGCCAATCTGCTTCCATAAAGAACTCAAGCTTGGGGCACTTCCCAGGGGCCGTCTCTACCCTGCCCTAAAGGATTCCCGTGTGTCAGCACCCACCAGCTGACTTTGAAAGTTTACCACCGATTTTTGGTCTATTCTTGTCCTGTATCTGAGGCGGCTTCAGAGCGGTGGGTGGCGGTGGAACTTCCATCATCTGTGCCTTCCATTTTTCTCCCCCACGGGGTCTATGAGGCTGCCTCTGGAGGGCTGTTCACTAAGCTGCTAACAGCAGAGTCAGCTGTTCTAACCCCACCAGGTGCTCCAAGGGAGAAAGACGAGATTTTCTGCTCCCATAGAGAGAGACCCAAGGGGCAGTGCTACCCTGTCCTGAAGTCAGCTGCGTGGCATGAGTTTGGTGGAGGTTATAGAAGACCTGGTGGTGTTGGGGGGGGGGGAGTAGAGTGGGGCTGCAGTGGAAGACAGTGGAACCACCA
>PVJH01016325.1:0-50809 GCA_004026705.1 Nesogale talazaci
CCGGGATTCCATCTGTGGGAATGGTGTGAGGGAGGGCTTCGAGGAGTGTGACTGTGGTCCTAACTGTGACAATAACCCGTGTTGTGACGAAACATGCAAACTGAGGCCAGATGCACAGTGCAGTGAAGGACTTTGCTGCAGTTCCTGCAAATTTAAGCTAAAGGGTGTTCCATGCCGCCGGGTTGCCAGAGAGTGCGATCTCCCAGAGTATTGCCATGGTAACACTGACTCATGCCCTGCAGACAGATATAAGATAGATGGCTCGTCTTGTAATAGAGAGAACTACTGTTTGGGGGGTATATGTGAGACTCTTGATAATCAATGCATGCAGATCTTTGGGTTCCAAGCAAAGTCTGCCCCTGTGGTCTGTTACCAGTCGATAAACCGCAAAGGGGACCGGTTCGGAAACTGTGGTCTTCCCACTTCATCTAAACCAGATTACACTCCGTGCTCAGATGAGGACATTTTATGTGGGAAAATTGCATGTATAAATATTGAGTTCCTTGTGGTCAAACCTCAATATACAGTGATCCAGTTCTCTGAAGACGAAATGTGGTGCTACAGCATGGATGCCTATAGTAATACTGACATCCCTGATGAGGGAGATGTGCACACTGGGACTTCCTGTGCCCCCAACAAAGTCTGTGTGAATAACACCTGCACCAATCAGACTGTGCTGCTCAGTCAGATCTCGTCCCACTGTGATCCTGCTACCAAGTGTCATGGGAAAGGAGTGTGCAACGATTTAAAACACTGCCATTGTGATGATGGCTTTGCCCCTCCTGACTGCAGTGGGCCCGGTCCTGGGGGGAGTCAAGATAGTGGACCCCCTGGCAAGGACAAAGGACTCCCAGAAAGTGGCAGTGAGCAAACCATTCACTTGAGAGAAAAACCCATCTTAGATGTGCTCATCATATTATTTCCTATACTTGCTTCCTTAATATTACTGTGCTTAATTATTTGTTGTATCTGCTACTGTATGGGTAAGTCTCGGCGTTCAAAAAGCACCAAGAAAGCACGTCCAGCTAGGCCCCCAGCAGCGGCTCCAGCAGCGGCTCCAGCAGCGGCTCCAGCAGCGGCCCCACCTCAAGAAACTCCAAAAGCAGCAGCTCCAGAAGAGGTTCCGGAAGAGGCCCCACAAGAGGAAGGTGGTGACGAGGAAGAGGAAGAAGGTGGTGAAGAGGAGGAAGATGAAGAAGAAGAAGAGGAGGAGGAGGACGAAGATGTATAGTTGGAGAATGACACCAAACATAACAAACATCTCAAGTCTTGAGTGGGTATGAGAGAATCTCAGTGAAGCAAAAGCGTTGTGGGAACTTGGGCCTCCGGTGACTCTGATGAGGGCTGAAAAGACTAGAGAAAGAACGAGTTTACAAAGAAACAATTGTCCCTACTTCTTTTTTCATTTTAGTAATTAAGAACCTATTTACTAAAGTGAATAAATTAGATTGATGTGTTAATGTCTTACTAATTTTGGCTTAAAGTTTAAAAAATAATTTTATTGGGTGTGGAGAGCCAGGACAATTGGGGGCTTGTACAACTCATCACAATCCATTCATCCATTGTGTCAAGCACATTGGTACATTTGTTGCCATCAGCATTCTCAAAACATTTGCTGTCTACTTGAGCCTTTGGTATCAGCTCATTTCTCCCTTCCCCCTCTCATGAATCATTGATAATTTATAATTTTTTTTGGGGGGGGGGCATCACTGCTCTCCAGTGGTGGGAGTAGGAGGCCCAGCCCCACTGCTGGAATTGAACCTCCGTCCCAGGGGGCCGCAGTCCCACGCACAACCACTACGCCACCAGGGCTCAGGCCGATAATTTATAAATTATTTTTTCATGTCTTACACTGTCTGGCATCTCCCTTCACCCACTTTTCTGTTGTCTGTCCCCCTGGGAGGGGGTTATATGTAGGTCCTTGTGATCAGTTCCCCCTTTCCACGCCACCTTACCTTTACTCTTCTGGTATTGCTACTCTCATTATTGGTCCTCAGGGGTTTATCTGTCCTGGATTCCCTGTGTTTCCAGTTCCTATCTGTACCAGTGTACATCCTCTGCTCTAGCCTGATTTGTAAGGTAGAATTGGTATCATGATAATGGGGTAGGGGGAGAAGCATTGAAGAACTAGAGGAAAGTTGCCTTTTTCATCACTGCTATAGTACACCCTGGCTGGCTCATCTTCTCCCCGCAACCTTTCTGTAAGGGTTGTCCAGTTGGATGTCCAGTTGCCTACAGATGGGTTTTGGGTCTCCACTCCGCATTCCCCCTCATTCACAATGATATGATTTTTTTTGTTCTTTGATGCTGGTATCTGATCCCATTGACATCACACAGGCTAGTGTGCTTCTTCCATGTGGGCATTGTTGCTTTCCAGCTAGATGGCCACTTGTTTATCATCAATCTTTTAAGACCCCAGATGCTTTATCTTTTGAATGCCAGGCACCATCAATTTTCATTCACCACATTTGCTTATGTACCCACTTTGTCTTCAGCGATTGTGCCAGGAAGATGAGCATCATGGAATGCCAGTTTAATAGAACAAAGTGTTCTTGCATCAAGGGAGCACTTAAGTAGCGGCCCAATGTCCACCTGTCACCTTAATACTAAACCTATAAATATATGCACATAGATCTATTTCCCCTTTTATGAAGTAATTTCATTATATTTCTTTTTTTGTTTTGTTTTTAGTTTTGTTTTTTGGGGGCCTCACTGCCCTCTGGTGGTGGGAGTAGGAGGTCCAGCCTTGCTGCTGGATTTGAACCTCCAACCCAGTTGGCCGCAGTCCCGTGCACAACCACTACGCCACCAGGGCTCAGCAAGAAACATTTTTTTTTTTTTAGGCATCACTGCCCTGGTGGTAGGAGCTGGAATCGAACCTCCATCCCAGTGGGCCACAGTCCCGCGCACAACCACTATGCCACCAGGGCTCAGCCTTCATTATATTTCTTTAAACACATCTTTAACACCAATGTCCTTGTCTCAAAGGGTCAATTTCTTCTAGACATTTTCCAGGGCATATAATCTTCCACTGAAATTTGCATACAGTATATCTGTACATCAGTCAAATTTCACCTCGAGCAACCACTACCTATTATTTGGGGCAGTTTTATGTGTTTCTGTGTTTAATGTAACCGATTGCTTTAACTTGTCCTAGAGATATGCATTTGTGAAATGAGAAGGAATTTTTGGGGGGATGGGGGCATCACTGCCCTCTGGTGGGAGTAAGAGGTCCCACCTTGATCCTGGAGAGCTGCTGCTGGATTTGAACCACCAACCCAGTGAGCTGCAGCCCCGCGCACCACCACTGTGCCACTGGGGCTCGGCCCGAGAAGAAATTTTAATGTAAATAAGCCTACTTCAGATGAGGCATCTCTTCGGTTCCCCGTCACTCATGAGTCTGCTTTTGTTCTCTGACTCTGTAGGAGGAAGCAGGTCTGATAAGTGGAAAGAACCTGATTTCCCTGGGTCGAGGGGCCAGCGTCAGGGTCAAACACCTTGCCAAATTTGGCAGATATTTAATACGCTATATCATCAACCTTCCCACCACTACTCCACTAGTATTTCCAGGCCCTTCCTAGAGTCGTGATTGTTCTTATTTTATATATATATATATATGCACATATATAATTTCTCCCAGTCCCACCCTCAGAGTAGCATGCATACACATCCCTTTATACAAATGTTCCTCGGATGAGGGTCAGAACCTCAGTTATTTCATGTCATCTGCTAATAAGCAGTTTGTCTTTCAAGCACCTCTCTGATTTCTTTGTAGAAGTTTTAAAATTAGGGGCCTGTATTAGTAACTATTTTTTAACAATACAGAGGTGCTACTACCACATTTCTGGGTAGATATATTAAAAATGTTTTCTTTCTAACCATTTTGAAGTAATCTTTGGCAAAGTTTTACTTACATGTGACTTGATGGTATTGTTCAATAATCTAGACATTCTTTTGGACCACCCTTCTTTGTAGTGGGTACAACTATGGATCCCTTCCAGTCATTTACCCTAGTAGCTCTCATCTAAATTTCTTGGCATAAGTGAATGAGTGGTTCTATTGCTTCAACAGCTTATTGAAACGTTTCAAGTAGTATTCTCTCAGTTCCTGGAAACTTGCTTTTTTAATAATGCCTTCAGTGAATCTGGGATTTCTTCTTTCAGATCTTTGTCATATGCTAACTCTTCAAATGGATAAATGTGAACCAGTTATTTTGAGTACAGTGAATTTGTGTGATGCTTCCATCTTTTTTTATAGGCATCACTGCCCTCTGGTGGGAGTGGGAAGCCCCGCCTTGCTCCTGGAGAGCTGCTGCTGGATTTGAACTGCCAAACCAGTTAGCCACAGTCCCGTACTCAACCACTACCTACCGGAGCTCAGCTGCTTCCATCTTTTTTTGATGCTTCCTGCATCAGTGAATTAATTATCCCCATAGAACCTTTTGAGAGAGAGAGAGAGGAGAGAGAGAGAGAGAGAGAGAGAGAGAGAGAGAGAGAGAGAGAGAGAGAGAATAGCAGGCTGGCTGAGAGAGAGAGAATAGCAGGCTGGCCCACCAAGCTGCAAGGATGACATTTCCATTCAGAGCAGCCAATGCACAGAGAGGACCATAGGGTTAGCACCACCACAAAACACAATGTCTCCTTACTGACCCACAGAGATATGGGGGTGCAGCACTGCAGACACAGTGCAGGAATTATAACCCGATCTGACTCCCCACCCACCCACCCACTCCAGAGCATAATATGAAGGGAATGTAACAGAGCAACAAGGGAAGCAAAGCAATAAAATCCTCAAGAAATTCTGAAAATAGACTTCAGACTTGGGGGTTAGGGCTTGACGTTGCATCACACCTGATCAGAAATGAATGTAAAGAAAATAAAAATGCTCACAACTGGATCAATAAATAGGCAACATCATAAGAATAGAAAAGATTGAATTTATCAAGGATTTTGTCTTGCGTGGCTCCACAATCAATGCTCATCGAAACAGTCACCAGGAGATCAGATGGTGCATCGCGTTGGGCAAATCTTTAAAGTATTGAAAAACAAAGGTGTTCCTTTGAGGAACAAAGTGAGCCTGCTGGCCAAGGTGTTTTCAAGTGCCTCATATACAAAGTGAAGTGTGAAGACGAGCTGTGAATGACAGTGCTGTTGCAGAATATTAAAGTAACACGAACAGTCAAAAGAACAAACAAATCTGTCTTGGAAGAAGTACAACCAGAATGCTCCCTAGAGGCAAGGATAGGGAGACTTCGTTTCATGTAATCTAGAGATGCCATCAGGAAAGAGCAATCCCTGGAAAACGGGAAAGTGGAGGCGCAGAGAGAGAGTAAGAGCCTTGACGAAATAGACTGGTGGAGTGGCTACAACAAGGGGTTTGGGACCCAACAACGTGAGGCTGGTGCAGGACCACAGTGCTTCCTTTGAACATAGGTTGCCTTAAGTCAGCCCCTGACAACAAGGGGGCAAGGAAGCCTGCCTGGCTGGGTAGGGTCTCCCTTGAACTATCAGGCCTTGGTTACAGTGAGCATAACATGCGAATGCAGCTCCCCCCTTTTCTCTTAATGAAAAGAACCGGTGTTCGTTCACAGAACTTCTGAGGAGCCTCGTCAGCTGGTGTGAGCTGGCAGCTCCGTGCCTGGGCTCAGAAGTCCATCAGTGAGGGTCAGGTCCCTGCGTCTTCAAGGCTGAGGGGTGGGAGTGAGCCAGACCTCTGGGGCATCCCACAACTTCCCCACAAAAAGATTCACCCTCACATTCTTATGTATGGCTAGCTTGGCTATCAGTAAGTCCTTACACCCATGGTCCTTGCCTCTGGCTACTGTCCTGTCCCTGAGGCCCTGTGGGTTCCCTCTCTCCCCTCCAACAAGAGCTCGGGTGGGCAATCACAGACCCTGCTGGGGCAGATGTAGAAGCCTCCAGCTCTGTGGTGGGCGGTACCCCACTTGTGAAGCTCTCCTTGTACTTGCAGACACTTTGATCTTGAAATGCTCTATCGTGCAATCTCCAGCTTCATTTCCATTACCCACACCATATTTCCCATCTCCTGGTCCTTCCTCTTTGTCTTCAGTTTTTGCATTCCATTTGCCAATAAAATTAATAATGGATTTTGATTATGTTTGATCAATTTCTGTCGGAAGAAGTTGGTAGGATTCTTCAGTTTCTTCCGCACCCACTTTAGTAGCTAGGGCATGAATTTGAGTAATAGTTGCATTAATTGGACTTCCTTATAGGTGTATAGATATTCTGTCACAGATGCCGTCGTACTTCAGGATAGATCTTTTTAAGAATCATTTTGCTGGGGCCTTGTACAACTCCTGCCACAATCCACACACACACATCCACTGTATCAAGCACATTTGTACATTTTTGGGGGGGCATCACTGCCCTCAGGTGGTGGGAGTAGGAGGCCCAGCCTTTGCTCCGTGGAGCTGGAATTGAACCTCCATCCCAGTGGACCTAAGTCCCGCGCACAACCACTACGCCACCGGGGCTCAGCCCCATTTGTACATTTAAAAAAATTTTTTTGTACATTTGTTGCCATCATAATTTTCAAATTATTTTTTTCTACTTGACTCCTTGGTATCAGCTCCTCATTTCCCCCTTCTCTCTCCCATGCTCCCTCCCTCATGAAGCCTTGATATAGAAGATGTGAAGAAAAAATGAAGGAGGTACTGTAAGCCATCCAAACAGATGAATTTAAAAAATGTTTCCAGGAAGGGAAATGCAGATTTGACAAATGTATTAAGTTAAAGTGACAAAACATCTTGCTTTTTAACAATTTAACAATGTCCTCTGGCATTTAAAAATTATAATAAATATACTACAATACCATTTTTGCATTTTATGAAAATTTTTGTTGCTCCATATAGACCAAGTTCTTAATCAAGTACTCCCCCACCCCCACCAAGCTCGGTCAATAGTGTCCTGCTTAAAATCTGGTCACTTTATTTTAAGTGTAAGGGAGAGTACTTTGAAGATGTTAAGATTGTTTTATTAAAAAAATTTTAAATACGTAGCTTTGGGGGGGGGCGGGAAATGAGAAGATCCAAAACAAACAATCATATTGATACGAACGAGGAGGGTCAGAGTGGAGACCCAAAGCCCGTCTGGAGATAACTGGACATCGCCTCACAAAAGGATCACAAGGAAAGAATGAGTCAGGCAGTGAGTTAGCACCAATGGAAAAAACACACAAGATTTCTCTAGTTCGTTAATGCTTCCCCACCCCACCCCCACTATCATGACCCAGTTCTACCTTACAAATCTGGCAAGACTAGAGCATGGACATTGGTAGAGATAGGAGCTCTTGACACATGGAATCCAGATAGATAAACCCCTGAGGAATAGCAACGGGAGTAGCGATACCATGAGGGTAGGGGAAAGGTGGGGAGAGAAGGGGGAGAAAGAAGGAACTGATCCACAATGGTCAACCTATAACCCTCCTTTCCTTGGAGGGCGCCTTGGGTGAAGGGAGATGGCAAATATGAAAATAACAATTATTTATAATCTGTCAAGTGTTCATGAGGGTGCGAGGGTGGGGAAAGAGAGAGAAAAAAGAGGTGCTGATACCCAGGGCTTAAGTAGAAAGAAAATGCTACAAGTGATGTAGGGATTGTTATAAGAGCTGTAAGAGCCCTCAATAAAATGATTGATTAAATTCCATTTTGGGGGGGTCATTTGTCTTGAAAAGTTCTATCATGAAATCTCGTATATTCCAGGAGAGGCTCACTGATATTTCTAGGATATGCTGTTCCTTTGGAAACTGATTTCTGGCCTTTCATATTTGGGGTTTCCTAACTGCTGCCCATAGCCTTCATGGGAAAATATATTCACTACATAGGATAGGGTGTGTTCCTCTCTCAGATTTAGAGGGAATTTTGTACTACGACTCAGAATTGGTCACTTTAAATGAGGTGAACGATCATCCAGAGGAGATTCTTAGGACAACAGAGTGGTTGGTTAGGTCAATGACGTACAAGGTTTGGGGCTGAGGCAAAAATGTTTGGGGGTTTGAGGTGAGTGGGGTAGTATGGAGGAGAGAGTTGGGCAGCAGGACCCTGGGACCTGACAAGAGATATTCAACCCCCTGCTCTGGAACTTTTAGTTTCAACGACTCACAAGAATAACGGATACCAGGATGGGTGGGGGAAGGGTGTTCCATTGGGGACTGGGCCCAAGGGAAGAAGGATGAGATTTTGTTTGTTTGTTTGTTTTTGGAGTGCCTGATTCAGGACCACTGAACGGGCAAGACCTCTGAAGCTTCCTTTTCTTGGTGTACTCCTCTGTGAAGATAGCAGCAGTTGGCGAAGGGGCATGGAAACTGCTGTCTGACAAAGGTCGTGGAATAAGACAAGACGACGTCTGAAGGAAGAAGGCACAGCAGGAGGAGTAGGAAGAGACGTGACCAGAAGGCAGGTGTCATTATGTAACTCTAGGGATGGCAGCAGGTGGTATAGCTTTGTGCTTTGTGCTTTGTCCCAACAATCGTGACCCTGACAAAGATTTGGGTTCGAGGAAAAACTACTGAGAGACAGGAGTCCTGGATCATTAGCCATCTCGCTGGGGCCATGAGAATGACATCGCCAGTTAAGTACTCTGTCACTCTTCTGCCCTTCCTCGTATGAAATCAAGTGACTGTTGGAAAGGTTAGGGATGATTTCTCATTTAAGAATCACCAGATGGGGCATTTAAAAATGTGCCCTTCCTCTGTCTGGATGCATGTTGCCATGTTGCTGATAGGGTCTCTTCTGCAAGGGATGCATTGTAAGCAGGAGTCTCTTTATCATGAAATAATAATCCCTAAGAACCTGATGATGTTCAGAGGACTGGAAGAAAGAGCAGAAAAAGTGTCTTATGTCCTTCAGATAAGAGGGAAATGGCATGTTATTAACTTGAAGCAAAAGAGAGGACTGTTTGTCAAGAATTTCCCTGTTTATACACATCAAAATGGGGAAGTTGGCTTGGACATGCCTTTCATCCAGGATGATTGTTTCTATGATGGGTACTCAGAGGGAGACACTGATTCTATTGTGACCATCAGCACTTGCTCAGGACTAAAGGGAATCCTGGATTTACACGGCACTGTCTTTGGCATTAAGCCTATATACACCTCAAACAAATTAGAACATATGGTTTACAGTATATCTCTACATTCAGGCATGTCCTGTTCAGTCCATGCAGATGAACAAGAAGAGCTCTTAACCAATGCACAACTTCGGAGCAGAATAGAACCTTCATCAGTCCCTATGTGGTCACAACCCAAGTACATAGAAATGTTTATTGTGGTCGACAACAAGCGGTTCCAAATGTGGAACAATAATGTGACCAAGACAACCCAGATGGTAATGGAGGTCCATGCTCTGGTCAACAGGTACATGAGGGGGCTAAATGTGAAAGTGATACTTACTGGAGTGGAGATCTGGACAGAGGAAAACCTAGTGCAAATTTCTCTGGATCTGCAGGAAACACTTCAAAATTTTAACCAATGGAGAGATTGGCATCTTTTAAGGAGGGTGAAGCATGACGTTGCTCACATGATCACTGGCCACAATATCGCCAAGTCTCAAGGCCATGCATTTCTCAGTGGCATCTGCACTGATAAATATGCGACCAGTGTTGAATCTTTCTCTGATGAAGATATACCTTATGTGGCAGCTCTCATGGCTCATGAGCTTGGCCACAACCTGGGAATGAAGCATGATGACGTCACCTGCAGGTGCAAGAGCCAGCCCCGCTGCACCATGCATGAATCTATACCTGCAGGCGGGGGCTTCAGCAACTGCAGCGTCCATGACTTCTACCAGCTGTTGCAGGGGCACCGAGGAGACTGTCTATTTAATAAACCTCAGCCCCAGAGCTCGACTGGAAAGTCGTATTGTGGGAATAAGATAGTAGATGAAGGAGAAGAATGTGACTGTGGGAGTGCCCTGGATTGCCAGAAGGATCACTGTTGTCTGCCTTCGTGCCACCTGAAAGGGGATTCCGATTGTGCATTTGGGTCCTGCTGCAAAAACTGTAAATTCCTAAAGGCAACCACACCCTGCCGTCCCAGTGTGAATGAGTGTGATCTCCCAGAGTACTGCAATGGCACCTCCAAGTGGTGCCAGGCTGACACCTACCAGCAAGATGGTACTCCTTGTAAAGGGCAAGGTTATTGTTACCAGGGCCGGTGCAGAAGCCTGGAAAATGAGTGTGTTAAAATCTTTGGACAGGGCACAAGGGTGGCCCAGGAAAACTGCTACCATTACATGAATACCAAGGGGGACAGGTTTGGGAACTGTGGCAGTGAGTATACAGGGGTACTCAAAGTCTTCCACAAGTGCAAGGTCAAAGATGTAAAATGTGGGAGACTGCTATGTGAAAACATCCGAAGGCTACCGCATATTGGAAAACATCACACACTTATCCAGTTTCCCTTGCAAGACACGTGGTGTTGGGGCACAGAGTTTCTGGAAGCTACAGATGGGGTTGATGAAGGAGAGGTGAAGGATGGTACCCCATGTGGTCCACAGAAGATCTGTATTAATCGCACCTGTGTGGACATCACTGTCCTTCACTATGACTGCAACCTGGAAAGGTGTCATGGAAGGGGTGTTTGCAACAATTTAAAAAATTGCCACTGTATCTATGGCTATGCTCCTCCAACGTGTGAATTTGAAGGTTACGGGGGCAGTCTGAACAGTGGCCCAGTTCCACGAATTTCCTCTGACTCTCAGTATGGCAATATGCTAAAAATCCTAATCTGGTTCTTGCCTATCTTTTTAACTGTCCTCATTTCTACTACTTTTTTGCTTGTCTGTTTGTACAGAAGATCTAAGATCTGTGTCAATGCACAGAATTCATCAGAGCAGCAGGATGAACAAATATGACAAAATTTGAATATTGCCTTTTTTCTGATAAGATAGCCAATTATGAAATGATACTGAAGGAACTTTTCAAGGACTGGACTCTGGTGCCCCACATAGACTATAAAGACAAACATTTTTTTGGTCCTCATCTGTTTTTAATGCATGTTGAATGCTTATTAGTTTTTAAATGTAAAGGAGGGAGAGATTCTTTCTTGTTCTATGCTGTAGCGAAATAAAAACTTTGGGTCAATGAAGGGTTTCAAGACCGATCTTCATATAGTAAGGGGCGGGTTAATCTTCATGCTGGGTGTGAGGTCTATGACCTAAAACGTAAATAGTTTTGTTTTGAAGTTCCCTAGCGTTTATATAAAGTGTTACTATGGAAAGATCTCTGAAATTTCCTTCCTAAATTACTCCTCCCTCATTATAATCTTTTCCATTTTTTTTCAACCTTAGGGATTCTGCTTTGGTAAGACCAAGGTTAGCCATCAGAGAAGAAGCATTTTCAGCTCTTAGGTTGCCCCTTCAGTTTTCCCTTCACTTGGTAGCATACTATGAGCTTCAGGTTAGTTCTGTTTACAAATTTAACTGGAAAGACAACAATAATTTATTAGGTGATTCCAGAAAAATAAACTGATTAGAGACATCCGCACTTCTGTGTAAGGTTTTCCACAGTATGGGAATCTTCTCTCTCCCCTAAGGTTCAAATTCCACCTATTAGTCCTTCGTTCTAAAATCACATCTATAAACAGCACTTACTAGTGGGCTGAATCGTGTGAAACTGATATAAGACCTACAAAACTGCCCCCCCCCATTTTTGTTCAACCTGAAAATTAACCATATGCAGGCGCTATGAATCCAATTTTTGACTCTTGCTTATAAATTAGACTTGAGAGCTATTGAATCCTATAATTTCTCACATCTTCAAAAGGTAAGCCTGAATTTTCTAATGCTGGTGATCCCCATTGGGAAAGTCTCAGATCACTGAACCTAAGTGGGGACTTCAAAAAGTCTGTGAAAAAACTGGGATTAAAAGATAAGGGAACCCCCCCCCCTCCAAAAAAAAAAAGATAATGGGACTTTCCCATGAGCTTTTGGAAGACCATGTGTATAAGCTCCTACGCAATTCACCCAGAATAGCTACGAACCACAGCACTATGCTCCCTTCTTTTCCCACAGTTTAGGGTATGATTATAAAAGGGTTAAGATATATTTTTTCCAATACTCACTCCAATCGATTTGTGTGGAGTAACTCTAGGTCTTGAATGGTCAGTATTAAAGTTTTAAAGAATCGTGGATTTGCTGGTAGCACAAGTAAGGGTGGAACCCAATGGTTCTAGCCCTCTGCTATAGAGTCTCTTCTGTGAGCTTAATAACGGTGTCTGGGTGTCTGCATCACGTCGAGCCTCTTGCTTTAGTTGGTAGAACTTGTGTTGTGTCCAGCCATAGACTCCACAGTTGAGCAGACCCTGGGATGCTGCTGTTAGAGCCTAGAGGAGATGAAGGGATGAGGGAGCCTATTCCTCAGGTGTCCAGTGATCTAAGGAACAGTCCTTATCTCCCTTATTGGCAAAGCATCGTCATTATTTCCTCTATCCCAAACATCCAGATCAAGCATCAGGTTTTAAAAACACACACGCCAAGCTCTTCCTAAACTCCCTTTCCACCTTGTTATGGTAACTGAGAGTTGGCCATATTTATTAGTGCACCTACTCTTCTCTTTATCAACATGGCTGGGTTCCAAAGACCAGGTCATTACATGAATACAGAGGATGACCACATCGGGTCACAAAATGGAGCATGACTATATCATTATATAACTGCCAAACTACATCATTTCATAATTGTCAACCCCCTGAGATCTCTGGACCAGTCAAGCTAACATATAACCTTAACCATCACAGCTAGCATCATTTTCAGCTTGCACCGCGGCATTCCTTACTGCCAGACATACGCTGCTAATGGGAAAAATAATTAGATAGGACATTTTTCACTACAGCCACAAATGTGGGTAACACAATAGTCAATAAGTGAGGAGGGGGTATATATAGATAAGGACCATAAAGTGACCTAAAGGCCCCTCTTTATCACCCAACAACCTAGGTTAAGGTTGAGAAAATGGTCCTATCAGCATAGTCAGTGCAAAAAGCCCTAACTCTGATAAAAGAGAAAAGGAAAATCATCCCATTTCCCCCGTTTTACAGCTAGCATCTCATTTATTTCATTCTTGATGAGAAAGAATTTTGTCAGTATTGGCATTTCAAAAGACTAAGTAGTAGCAGGTCCTTGGGTTTTTGTTGTTTTTGCTGCCCATTGCTTAAAAACACATGAATGACCAGATATATAAGCCCTGGAATCCAAGGCAGCACTTTGACAAAATCACCTCTCTTAATTACACATGTTCCCATAACAGTATAAATAGCACATTTCCTCTTTTGCAATGCAGAAATAAATACTTTGAGAAAAGAAATTGTGCGTGCTGAATAAAAAAAGGCAAGAGACTAGCCTGAAAGGTATAAGGACAGAGATGTCTGATGGGCAAGGTGTCACCTGGAGAACGTGAAACGCCATGTGAAGCTTGGTGTCCTGAGGGTGGGTCACCTTCACGATCGTTAGGATGACAGCTGTGGACACAAGCATAAACCCTGTCAGCCCTGGTTGCCCGAGACACAATTCCTCAGTACATATGCCCAAGTACTGGCAGGGAGTAACAGGGAAATGGAGCTAGGAGGGTTGTCCTACAAGCTTGTGGAAACATTCTGTTTTCTTTTTGACTGATCATTCAGTGAAGGTTTGGAGAGCATTTTGACTTTCCATTCAACAACTCATACATATTTTGTTTCACGCCATAGGCTTAAGTCCCCACAATGTACTAATAATCACTTATCCCACTGCCTGCATTTGCTAGTGTCCATCCTGCCTCCTTTTCAAGCCCCTCTGAAGTTTGTGCTTGGGTAAATGCTGCCCTTTTGTTCTTGAATGGTTGATTATTCTAAACACTGTATACCAAACCGGCTTTATTTTCCCGTCTCTTGTTGTTGAATCAGCTCGAGCTCGTTGTGACCACGTAGAGGAGAGGGACACCCTGTCCTGTATTGCACAATCCTCACAACTGCTACCATGTTTGAGCCCAACAAGGGTCTTCCTCGTTTCCTTGCCATTCTTCTTAACCAAGCGTGGTGTCCTTTTCCAGAGACCGCTCTCTCCTGGTAACATGTCACGTACTCTTCACTGGTATCATAAGTCAGATGCATTGACTCTGCTTAGGTGGTCTTTAGTCAACGTCCAACATTTCCATGCCTATGAGACAACTGAAAATACCATGGCTGGTGTCAGGCACATCTCAGTTCTCAAAGTGACATCCTTGCACTTCAATACTTTAAAGAAGTCTTGTGCTAAAGATGTACCCAATGAAATGTGCCATTGGATTGTCTGACCACTGTTTCCATGAGTACTGAATGTGGATCCACGCAAGAAGAAATCCTTGATAACTTTCATAGTTCCTCCATCGATCATAGTGCGACCTACTGATTCAGTTGTGAGGATTGGGTGTTCTTTACGTTGAGTTGTAATCCATATTAAAGACTGAAATCCTTGATTCTTTTCAGCAAGTGCTTCAAGTCCTCCTCACTTTCAGTAAGTAAGGTGGTATTATCTGCATAATGCACATTAATAAGCCTTCATTCCGTCCGGATGCCATGTTCTTATTCATACGTGCAGCCTTTCTGATGATTTGATTAGCATACAGACTGAATAAGTATGATAATAGAATACAACCCTTACAACATTTTTTTTTCCCAACAACACTTTAAGTCATGCAGTATTCCCTTGGGCTGTTTGCACAACCACCTACTGTACAGGATGAGTACAATTAGGTGTTCTAGAATTCCTATTCTTCTCAAACCTATTCATAGTTTGCTATGGTGCACACAATCAAATACCTTGGTATAGCCAATAAAAAGCACATAAACATCTCTCTGGTATTCTCTGCTTTCTGCAAAGAACCATCTGACACCAATAATGACGTCCTTTGTTCCACATCATCTTCTGAAAACTAGAAAGACTTTCTCTTGGCTCCTTTTCAGTGTACTGCTGTAACTGTTGTTGAATGATCTTCAACAAAATTTTATTTGCATGTGATATTATTTTGTTTAGTAATTTCCATATTTTCCAGAGTCACTTTGGAATGGGTACAAATATGGATCTAGTCTGTTGGTAGGTGACGGTCTTGCAAATTTCTTGGCATGTACTAGTTAGTACTTCTTCACCCTTGTTGAAACTGGTCTTTCAATTGGTAGTCTGTGAGTTCTGGGAGCCTTGTGTCTTGCTAATGCCTTTAGTGCATTTGCCTGGATTTCTTCCTTCAGCATCATCAGTTCTTGATTATATGCTACCTCTTGAAATCATTGAAGTCAACTAGTTCTTTTGGGTACAGTGACTCTATGTATTCTTTCTCTCTTCTTTTGATGCTTCCTGCATTATTCACTATTTTGCCTATAGTATCTGTTAATATTTCAACACGAGGCTTGAATTTTCCTCTGTTGTGGACCCCTGAATCACATACTGTGGACATGTCAGGAGCCCAGTCCCGACAGAAGGATGTCACACTTGGTAGAGTAGAGGCGCAGCAGAAAAGAGAAAGGTCCTCGAGGAGAGGGGCTGCCACAGAGCTGCCACAACGGGCTCAAGCGTAGGACAATCGTGAGGGCGGCGCAGGACCAAGCAGGGCTTCATTCTGCTGCGCTGTCTGTTGGAACGGACTCAACGGCACACAACAATGAGCCATTTTTTACTGCAAATTAAGACAACATAAAGCTGACTATTTTTTGGCTGAAAATTAAGGGAAGGGTGACTAAGAGCTTCAGTCTTGCGGGGGGGGGGTCACTACAAATCTTTATTTGACCAGTAAGTCTTTTTTTATTGGTTTTAAGTTTTGTTACACATTTTTCTCTCACTCCAGCATCTTCTAATGTGGCCCCTTCAGGGATCTACATACAACCTCCTCTCTGGGGCACAGACAACAGGGAAGTGAGTGAAGGGACACATTGGACAGTGTACAATATGAAAAAGCATTAATAATTTGTAAATTATTAAGAGTTCATGGGGGACGGGGGGAGAGGGAAGGGAAATATGGGAAGCTGAAACTGGGGACCTAAGTGGAGGGAGGATGTTTTGAGAGTGACGATGGCAACAAGTGTGCAAATGTGGCTTGCATACAATTGATGTATGTGTGGGTCATGATGGGAGTTGTATGAGCCCCCAAAAAAATGATTTATTTTAAAAAAGGGAGGGGGAAAGAGGAGCTTATTATACCAAGGGCTCAAGTAGAAAATATTTGCAAACGAATATGGCAACATGTGTATAAATACGCTTGATACAAATGATGTACTGAATATAAGAGCCCCCAATAAAATCATTGGGAAATGATATTACCCACACACACATACACAAAAAGAGTTCTATGAGTCCCTAATAAAATGATTTAAAAAATAGTTGGTGGTGGTAACTGGGACCCTGTAATTCTTCTGGTCTCAGGGCCACGGAGACTGTGTCATCTATCATCTTTTCATTCCATTTTCCATGAACTTCATATATATTGAACACCAGCAGTGCAATTAATCGGTATATAAACTATGAGTGTTGTCTTAGCATTTTCCCTTATTGATTAAACTGCTGATGATTACTCTGGTCACGATGGCAAGACACACTGTGTGAAGATAGTGGACACTTCTCCAAATTTTGGAGTTCACAGAGTTCTTTCATAAACATACAATCTGATCCTCACTACAATCTAATGTAGTAGGCATTAACATCTCTGAATTTTTGTCAGGATTTTTCCCTCATCTATCAAGTTGCATCTCATGTCTGAATTGTCTTACTGTAGTGAATAAAAAAAAATACAAGAAGAAAATGGAAAACTTGGGCAAAGCCAATGTAAAGTTTACAAATTTAACAAACATTCGTAGTCTTCATTCTTTGAAAAAACCACTTTGCCTGGTGAAGCCCTCCAGTTGCCCTGGTCTCAGCCCAGCTCTTCCCAGTAAGACACTCACCTGGACCCCAGCAGCAAAAGAAAGCCATTGGGTAGAAACGCACTCGCTGTTCCACAATGTGAATCACTGCCCACTGCTCACTCCCCAGGAAGCCAGTAGATTTCATGAACCTCTTATACAGTGTCTGTGCTTGAATGAGTAAAACCTATGGGTGCAGCAAAGAGAGGTTTGCCTCAGGTGTGAGAAAATATCCGTGCGCTATTTCCTGTTTCCCATAAGGGTCTACAGTCACAGGAAGCCTACGTGAGGGTCGTTATGAGTCAGCCTGGACTCCAGGGCAGTAGGTGTGCTGGGATCATTTATTCTCAGGCAAGCTCACAGCAGCAAGGAACCAGCCTCGTGTCCTCACTCTCTTAAGATAAGGCTTGTTCTGAGGGAAAATCATTTGAAGAGAGAACTTCCAGTTGGCCAGGAAAATGGACAGATATCAACCAACATCTCTGTTCACTATGTCCAATACTTGAACCTTCTTCCATCAACACTCAGACTTCCCTCTCAGATCCATGACACCACACCGGGGAAAATGACAATAAACAAACCAGACCCAACCCTTCTACACACAGGAAGTACAAACCAAGGTCTAACCAGACCCTCTTTTAATAGACTGTGTTAGGATCATTGTTCAAAAGTGTTTTATGCCTAACATCATTAAAAAAAAAACAACCAAACTTTAGTACCAACCTGAATTATAATTCTCAGCTCTGGCCAAAACAAAACAAATAAGGTTCCCCCAATAAATTGATAAGAAAAATTAATAAGGTTTAAAAAGTCTCTTGTTCTTTGCCTTTAGGTGGCAAATGGCTTGGTTTCCCTTCCCTGCAGAGACCATTTGAATAAAGTTTCACAAATTAAATATATGAATCTGTTCAGAAGTCCGTGTGTGTCTATGCGCGTGTGTGTGTGTGTGTGTGTGTGTGTGCCTGCGTGTGATAGTCTGTAACCTATCTGACCACATCTTAAATCTTTCCGCCAGATTCACTCTCTAACTGAATAAGCAGGTACCTATCTCATCAAGGTTAGCCACGTCAGTAGAGACAGAAGAATCAAAAGGAGGCTTGATTTCATTTAGGAATACTTAGGTTCAGTATAATCAACTCAACTGCTATGGATTTTTAAAGGAATTTATATAGCCAATTCCATATGTCCAAATTTACTTACTATTAAAATAATTTAAATAGAGTTTTATTTCTGAATGCCCATTGAAATGTGGGCTCCTCTGAAGTAAACCGGTATATCGTGGTGCCAGGTTTTGGGATATTCTTTCTCCTGTTAATCTGCTCCAAACGGGAGCCATCAAATCCACTGTCATATAAATAAATTAGCTATTGTACACTATGGTTTGTGCTGAAGTAGTGCCATGTCTTACTTTGAAGTATCAAAGAAAATCCTCCACCATTACATTTGATTCACAGGTATTTTTTTCCCATTTTCACAGTTCTGCGACTGATTTACTGTATTTGGTTCATATTAAATCTGTTGGTAATTCAGGTGGTATTCAGGGTAAAAGAGAAGGTATTGCACACTTAGGTGACAATGTGAATTGAATTTAGCATGAATAATAATAACATGTGGATAATACTGTGGAGAACTAGAGAGCATATGAACTAAATAAAAGCACTTAATGTACGTTTAAAAGAAATGCTGTTCTAGCAAAATAAATAAAATCTGTGGGCTGAATTTGGTTTGTAGGCAGAAAGTTTGAAATCCCTTAAGCACATGAGGAATGAAGGAAATGAAAAATGTAGATATACTAAAAATATTTACTTGCTTAATTTTTTTATATTAGGCAGTGCCTTATGGTCATTTTCATATTATGTCATCCCAATGATACCAAATGAATGTTTGATGGACCATCAGTGCAAACTTGTGGTCAAATGAGGAACTGAGGAAAGCTCTTTTTTATCATTACTTGAAAATTAAATCAAAACACGTGTTCTATATTCCAATGCTGTCATTGTACATACGGACATACACAAAGTTTCTTGGTCTGACCTTTCGCAGTGATCCACAGCCACAGCTATTAGTTACAGAGTGAACATAAATCTCATATAATGAGTACAGGCTGTTTTCCTAACTTTCTTTGAATTTGGGAGGTCCAAAAGACTGAGGTACTAATTAAGTTGTCAAGATTTCCTGGCCAATTTCTTGGGTCGAAGACCCAAGAACTAAGTATCCCAAGAACTGAGTATCCTTCCAAGTATCAGCCCTGGGAATACCACCCCTCCCTTCCTCTTCCCCAAGACAGGCAGGGTGATGTCATACCATGATGGTGAGAAAGCTGAGCAGAAAACTGGTGAGGAAAATGACGACTCCATAAACGTAGAGCGTGCTGCACACTGAGGCGCTGGCAGAAGGCATGAGCTCAGCCATGGCTGATGGGGGTGAGAGCATCAGAATACACCTAGGAAGAGAGAGCATGGGCAGGCGCACGGCTGGAGGGTTACCCACGCAGTGAATATGGATGTTTACTTACCGTTTGGCTTGCTTTTGCCCATAAAATTTTGTTCTTTCCAAAGTCACTTTATCCTCTAATCACTTTGCTACTTACCGTATAAACTCGAATATAAGCCAACCTGAATATCAGCAAAGGCACCCAATTTTACCACGAAACCAGAATTTAAAATGTGCTGGAAAACTCAGCTTATACATGAGTATATGCGATAGGTGTTTTCAACTTTGGCGATATCTTACATGATTGCATCGTAACAGTACAAACACCTTGGCCAGAATGCATGCAGGAAGTCTTTTGCCAACTCTTTACACAAGAACAGACGTAGACTACAAGGAAAATACTAGATTTTGGTTCTTTCTTACCTATGGCTCTGGCTAAAGTTGCGGAAACACTCACTAGTATTGCCCAGGCAAAATACAGGTATCATCAGTAACAGAGGTACCAGGCTGGGGAAGAAAAACAAACTAATCACCCTAGGGTCCAGATGTTTTCATGCCTTTCGTCTTTGCAGAATATTTTCCTGTTTTTCTCCTAGCTCCATCACTCCAACAATCTCTGCAATACACACACATTTAATTTCATCAAGAAAAAGATTGCAGGTTAGAAAAAGAAAAGAAAAAGATTGCAATTTCCAATTCCTGGGGAAATGACAAGAAAATGAATTTTATATCTAGATTTTTTTTGCAGTTATAGTTTACTTTTATTTTAAAAGTCATTTCAGGGCTGAGCCCTGGTGGCGTAGTGGTTGTGCGCGGGACTGCGGCCCACTGGGACGGAGGTTCAATTCCAGCAGTGGGGCTGGGCCTCCTACTCCCACCACCGGAGAGCAGTGATGCCCAAAAAACTAAAAAAAAAAAAAAAAAAAAAAAGTCATTTCACTGGGGGTTCTTACAGATTATATCCAGATTAGTGAACCTTAAACAGAGTTTCATGCAGAGTGTCTGGAAGTTAGTTATTCAGTCAGATCAAAATCTAAGTGGGTCAAAGTGGAAGAAAAATCTATCAAGAAGTTAGGGGCTTAGTCTGTCTCACTTTCCCCGTGAACCTTAATTCTCATCAGGCCCTTCCTGGGAGCTTTTCCAAAGCAAAACAAACCCACTGCCACGCATTGACTCTAATCCATAGCTACTCTATAGGAAACAGTGGAATGGCTTCCTAGGGCTTCTGAGGTTGTAAATCTTTATAGAAGCAATTGGTGAGTTTGAACTGCTGACCTTGAAGTTAGAAGCACAACAGGAAACCCATAGCATCCCCAAGACACCACGCTTTCAAAGAACCAGTTTTCAATCTAGCTAAATATATGCATCTGTCTGTAAGATGCGAAGATACAGGAATCAAAATTATAAATTCTTTTTTGGGGGAGGCATCACTGCCCTCTGGTGGGAGTGGGAGGCCCAGCCCTGCTCCTGGAGAGCTGCTGCTGGATTTGTACCGCCAAGCCAGTGGGCCGCAGTCCCGCACTCAACCACTACGCCACCGGGGCTCAGCCCCAAGAGTTATAAATTCTTTTTTTTTTTTCTTGTTTAGGCATCACTGCCTTATGGTGGTAGGAGTAGGAGGCCCAGCCTTTGCTCCATGGAGCTGGAATTGAACCTCCATCCCAGTGGGCCGCAGCCCCACGCACAACCACTACGCCACCGGGGCTCAGCCCGAGTTATAAATTCTAAAACCAACTCTGATCTAATGTGACCACTAGTCCAGGTATGACTCAATCCCTTTCTGAGCATCATAACTTTAAGGGATTCAAATAGTGTTATAAATAAGGCCATCTATTATATCTAACTTCACTCTTTGGAAAAGGAATCAGACTAAAGACAAAAGGATTTTACTCAAAGTCACATAGGGTTGAGGGCGAAATGGGACTAATGCACATGCTTGTAACCTCAAACCGCATTCCTCTTCCAGCTGGGGAAAGAGACCAGCAATCGCCTACTTAGGATGAGTCTGCACCTCCGAAGACCTAGGAATCACAGACGCCATGGAGATAATAGGCATCGCCCCTTCTTTGTTCCCAGTGGACACCAGAATAACGAGAATCTACAACTTGTTAAGAAGGACATAAAAAACTTACCTTGACATAATGATGGCCATCTGACCAATTCGGCAAGTATAATCTATTGCCTATGAAAAGTATAAATGTAAATAATGCTTTAGGACATTGACAAGAACATACCAGGTCATCGATTCACCCTTCTATAGAACAAAAAGATCTCTAAGACGGAACTCTCTTCTTTCAACAAATATTTGCTATAAAACTCAATGAGATATAGTTCTTTAGAGTTGGAGTTAATGGAATTTTATCTGTATAGAAGATACTCTAAATAAAAGTACAACTCCCAAAAAGTCACAGAAAGCCTGGAGGGAGCTGCTTTAGATTTGGATATCAGAACAGACTATCTGAAGAAAAAAGGCAAATAGAAAAATCACACAGTAACTGTCCACCCAGGATTCAGTCCTCTTCTCTTTTAGATATGAAGAGATGTGGCTTGTCTCAGACGGTATGGATGGAATGAAAATCTATGTTTATGGGCTGAGCCCCAGTGGTGTAAGTGGTTGAGTGCGGGACTGCGGCCCATGGGCTTGGCGGTTCAAATCCAGCGGCAGCTCTCAGGAGCAGCGCTGGGTAGCTCCCACAACCACCAGAGGACAGTGATGCCCCCCCAAAAAAAAAATTGGGGGCTGAGCCCCGGTGGCGTAGTGGTTGTGTGTGGGACTGCGGCCCATTAGGACGGAGGTTCAATTCCAGCAGTGGGGCTGGGCTTCCTACTCCCACCACCGGAGAGCAGTGATGCCCCCCCCCCAAAAAAAAAAGAAAAAAGAAAATCTATGTTTCTATAGCAGAAGATATAATACTCGAAAAACTCAAACTCCTTCTCACCAAGTCAATGCTGACTCGCAGTGACCCTGGTAAGGCAGAGGTCATCTGCCCCTGTGTCTTTTCTTTATTGGGGGATGGGGGTGGGCATCACTGCCCTGGTGGGAGTAGGAGGCCCCGTCTTGCTCCTGGAGGGCTGCTGCTGGATTTGAACCGCTAACCCTGTGGGCCGCAGTCCCGCATACATCCACTGCACCAGCGGGACTCAGCCCGAGTTTTCAATACTGTATATTCTCTGTGGTAGCAGAAAGCCTCATCTTTCTACCAGAGAGTGGCTGGTGGTTTCAAACTGCTGACCTTGCAGTTAGTAGTCCAATACATAGCCTGATATGTCACCGGCTTTCAGAAAGTACAACAGGTCAGGATTTATATAGTAGGTCTCAGTCAAATACTTTTTGAATATGAGATCTGTTAGAATGTAGGAGAAAGAATATTTCAAAAAGCCCTATTATATTACGTAACCATTGTAAAACAGCTTTGAGAAAAAATGATTCCTATTGTGTAGGAGCTTATGGTGCAAGATTTAACCAAAATACCTACAGGAGAAAATAGAATCAAAGACAAAGCTTAAAAAAAAACTTTATAAAGGTACTAGTCATGTACCCGGGAATTACATTGGTAGAAATCAATAAACACTGGCTAATTAATAGCAAACTCAAGTACAATAGCCAGTGTGGACTTAGGGAAATTTAGTCTTCAGTGACCTTTCCACTCTTCTCTTTTCCTATTTTTACTTTATCCTTCAATATGTGGCTATCCTGTTTGTTTGTTTGTTTGTTTGTTTGTTTTCTCAACTGACTGTCAATGGAGCCGTAATAAGCTTACTGGTAATTTTTTAGGGCAGGATATTGTAAAAGGGGACTGAAAGATGAAAAAATTCCCCAAGATTCTTGGATATAGTTATAATGGTAGCATACTAGGCAGTGGGTTGGTATTTTGGGTTAGAGATTGTTATCCTTGAACAATGCTGATACAAGTAGGTTATAAAAAGAAGTATATGCATCTGTGTGCATAAAAAGCAATAGAGTACCAAATATTAGGGTCACTTTCTCCTTCTCTTTCCCTTCAAAGATTAATTTATTCTCCTGACAGAAGCCTAAGCTTCAGGGAAATAGTCTCTGCTAAGCCAAGTAACTGACTAGGGAGTCAACATGATGCTATAAGCAGCCATTGAAGGGGCAACATGGGAGAATGACTGAATACATGAATGAAGAAGAACTTTAAATACTATCCCTCTCAGGCCATTGATTTTTATCAGCATCCTCTGCTTGAATTGACGGAGATAAACGAACTGCTTCAGAGTGGTACCATGATAGTTAAGGCTCTGTGTGAACTTGGCTGGGGCAGGATTCTCGGTGGCTTGGCGTTTGAAACCTTGTAGTCCTCTATGCTGAGCTCTGACTTCACAATGAGCCCTGCTATGAGAAGTCAATCGAGTAAGAGGCACTTGCCTCCAAGGTATGGCCTGCTTTCTGTACAAGCGGACATTGTAGAAAAACGTGTTTGCTTTTTGCTGGTGATCTTTCGACTTCCCAGCTCTTTGAACTTGAGCCAGTGATCTGCTATACTGCCGGCCATTCCTGGGAGTCATTGACCTCTGCACTCAGAAGCTTACCATCTGATCTGTCAATTCTGGGTTTACCAGCCTCCAGGCTTTACGATGAAATGAAGCCTTCAGGCTGACACCTAACCTATGGATCTGCTAACCTCTTGAACTGTGAGCCATTTCTCTGATAGAGCGTCTGGGGTCTTAAAGGCTTGCAAGTAAACAAGTGGCCATCTAGCTGAGAAGTAATAAATCCAACATGGAAAAAGCACACCAGCCTGTGTGATCATGAGGTGTCGAAGGGATCAGGTATCAGGCATCAAAAAACAAAAAATCATATAATTGTGAATGAGGGGGAGTGCAGAGTGGGGATCTAAAGCCCATCTTTAGGCAATTGGACATCCCCTTACAGAAGTGTAGCAGGAAGGAGATGAGCCAGTCAGGGTGCAGTGCAGCAATGATGAAACATACAACTTCCTGCTAGTTCTTTAATGCTTCCTCCCCCTCACTATCATGATCCCTTAAAAATCCGGCTAGACCAGAGGATGCACACTGGTATGGATAAGAGCTGGAAACATGGGGAGTCCAGGGCAGATGAACCTCTCAGGACCATTGGTGAGAGAGGTGATATTAGGAGGGTGGGATAGAAAGCAGGAAATGATTATAAGGATCTACATATAACTTCCTTTCTGGGAGATGGACAACAGAAAAACAGGTCAAGGGAGACGTCGGACAGCATAAGACATGACAAAATAATAATTAATGTATTATCAAGGGTTCATGAGGGAAGGGGGCAGGGAGGGATGCGAACAATGAGGAGCTGATACCAGGGCTCAAGTACAAGGAACAGGTTTTGAGAATGATGATGGTAACAAATATACAAATGTGCTTGATACAATGGATGGATGGATGGATTGTGATGAGCTTTATGAACCCCTAATAAAATGATTAAAAAATCAAAACAAACTAAAAGCTCACAACTGGGCCGATGGATAGCATCAAGATGAAGAAACGTTTGACAATGTCAAGGGTTTCACCTTGCTTGGCTCTGCAGTGAATGATCATGGAACCAGCAGGAGTCAAATGACATACTGCATCGCGCAAACTAACTGCACAAGACCTTTCTGTGTCGAAGAGCAAGCATGACACTTTGAAGTGTCCCCACACCTTGATCATGTCAATCGCCTCTTTTTTTTTCCTGCTTCAATGAATGATTTTATTGGGGGGCTCATACAACTTCCATCACGATCCGTACATACATCAATTGTATGCAGGCCACATTTGCACACTTGTTGCCATCGTCACTCTCAAAACATTCTCCCTACACTTAGGCCCCCTGTACCAGCTCCCCATATTTCATTCCCCCTAATGAACCCTCAATAATTTACAAATTGTTATTACTTTTTCATATCGTACACTGTCCAATGTGTCTCTTCAGTCACTTCCCTGCTCTCTGTGCCCCAGAGAGGAGGTTATATGTAGATCCCTGAAATTAGTTTCCCCCTTTCTATTCCACCCTCCCTCCACCCTTCCAGTATCCCACTCCCATCACAAGTCCTGAGGGAACATCTATCCTAAATTCCCCATGTTTCCCACTCCAGTGTCCATCCCCTGGTCTAGCTGGATTGGTCTGGTAGAATTGGGATCATGTCAGTGGGTGGGAGGAAGCGTTTGAGAACTAGAGGAAAGTTGCATATTTCATCGTTACTATATTGCACTCTGACTAGCTCATCTCCTCCCTGTAACCCCTCTGTAAAAGGATGCTGCTTCACCTATTGATAGACTTTGGGTCTCCATCAATCGCCTCTTATGCAGGTGAAGTTAGTCAATAGGAAGACTGCAGAAGAATTGATGCAGAATTGAATATGGTATTGACAAAGAATGTTTAAAGTTCCATGGACTTCCAGAAGAACAAACAAAACTGTCTTGAGGGCTCAAGTAGAAAATAATTGGAAATGAATATGGCAACATGTGTACAAATATATTTGATACAGATGATGTATTGAATGTGATAAGAGCTGTAAGAGCCCCCAGTAAAATTATTTTTAAAAAACTGTCTTAGAAGATGTATTGTTAGAATGCGCCCTAGACGCCAAGACGGTGAAATTCTGTCTCATGAATTTTGTACATGTTAAACAAAATAAATGTCCAACTCCTGGGAAAAAAATGTCATGCCTCATAAAGTAGAACCAAAGTCAAACCCAAAGTCACTGCCACCATTTAAATCACTGCCAAGTCACAGCCACCCTGTAGGACCGGGGAGAGTTATTCCTTTGAGGTCCCAAGACTGTAACTCTTTGTTTTTTGTTTTGTTTTGGGGGCATCACTGCCCTCTGGTGGTGGGAGTAGGAGGCCCTGCCTTGCTGCTGGAATTGAACCTCCAACCCAGTGGCCACAGTCCCGCGCACAACCACTACGCCACCGGGGCTCAGCCCTGACTATAACTCTTTAGGGGACTAGAAAGCCCTGTGTTCTCCCACAGGGTGGCCGGTGGTTTTGAACTGCCAATCTTGGAGATCGCGGTCCAACCTGTAACCAGTACAGCAAGGTGGAAGTCTATGAGAAAGACCTTCAAGGGGACGGATCGGCACAATGGCTGCAAGGACAGGTTCAAACAGAACGATGACTGTTCCAGCGCAGGACCTGGCAGCGTTTCGTTTTGTTGTGCGCAGAGCTGCTCGGAGTCGGAATCAACTTAACGGCATCAACGACTAACAACGGGCCAGACACTTAATTTCATAATGAAAAACTGAGCCCCAAGAAAGGAACGTGATGTCCCACGAGATGAATGACAGGCTTGAAGCTGGAGACCAGATTTCCTGCATCGTTCTGAAATGTTCTTTTCACAGTGGGGTCGGTCCGCTTTAGGGAGCGCGGGTGGTGCAGTCGTTATGAGTTGGGCTTCCATCCTTATGGCTGGCAGTTCACAACCACCAGCAGCTCTGCAGGCGCAAGAGTGGGCTTTCCACACCTTAAGCCCTTAGAGTCCTGGAAACCCACAGGGGGTCTCAATACTCGCCAACAACTCAAGAGTGGGAGGAGGGCCCCATGTTGGGAGCCCCAGAGGCACAGTAGTGAGCTAACTCAGGTGCTAACTAAAAAGGCAGTGGTTCAAACTCGTCAGGCACTCAGCTAGAGACAGATGCTCCTGTAACACTTTACAGCCTTTACAGAACGTCTACTTTGTCTAATGGCACTGCTATTAGTAGAAAAAAAGTTGATGGCAATGGGTTTGTTTATAGCTTATTTTCTTTTTGATTTATAGTATTATTTGATCATTTAAAAATATTCATCATGGGCTGAGCCCCAGTGATGTAGTGGTTGTGCGTGGGACTGCGGCCACTGGGATGGAGGTTCAATTCCGGAGTGGGGCTGGGCCTCCTACTCCCACCGCCAGAGAGCAGTGATGCCAAAAAAAAAAAAAATTCATCAAAAAAAAATAAATAAAAAATATTCATCAAACGGTATCATGTGTCTGACAGTGTGTCACTTTTATTTGTAATATAAGTGACCCATAGTCTTAGGGAAAGATAGGCTGGGAGGTTTCTAAACCCATTTACTCCATGGTACCCTTAGCCCCAAACTCCCCTTCCATGGAATGACTATTTCAGAAATAAGAACACTGGAATATTTAATAAGACATATATAATCAGATTAAAATATGTAAAGACACTTAAAGAAATTAAAAACTACTATCATAAAAATGGTTTGCCATGATCAACTATAGCAATATTAAAAAAATAAGAATTCATAATTTAATATACAGTGGGATGCTATCCATTATATATTCAGGAATAAAAAGAAATGGATTAATACTGATACATGGTACAATGAAAGAGTTTACAAAAATTATGCTAAAAGACCAGATACTGTATATGATTCCATTTATATGAAACATAAACATTCTTTTTTTTTTTTAAATTTTTTTGTGGGCATCACTGCCTCTGGTGGTTGTGGGGGCTACCCAGCCGCCGCTGGATTTGAACAGCGAAGCCCACAGGCTGCAGTTCCGCACTCAACCACTTACGCCACCGGGGCTCAGCCCCTAAACATTCTTTTTAAAGAGACAAAGGTAGACTATAAACTCCAGTAGTGCTGTGTGGTGCAAAGAGTGGGGAAGGAGATTAACAATATGAAAGAAATATACTAGGGTGAAGAAAATATTCTAAAACTGATTTATGATAATGGTCACAAAATTCAATACATTTACTTTTAAAATCATTGAATTATTCATTTCAAATCAGTAGATTATGTCATAAGAAAATATCGTACCCCACTAAAAATGTTGTTGTACTCAATTCATGGACTCCCCCTGTCTTTTCCAACCCCAGTGCTGGTCTGTGTCAGAAATTGCTTTTGTGAACCAAAGACAGAGAGACAATGGCTCGCCAGACCCATCTTGTTTTCTGACTGCCACACAGTAATTCCTCTGCGCCTTTGCAAACCAGTATCTGTCACGTACAGTTACTGCAAAAATACAGGGCAGCAAAATACACATTCTCCCTTTCCAATACCTGCAGTCCTAACAGCAGGCTAGCAACCAGAGGCCAAGTCCCCGAGTCTTCTCCTTTCTTGACTCTAGTGAGGAGCCGAAAGAATTTTCCTCCCTGAGAAGTGGAATCAAGTACAAATGACAGTACTCTTAGTGTTTACTATAATCAATTCTTTCCATAGTTTGTTGGTGGCAGTAAAAGAGAAGAGAAAATAATGTCAACAGGGTGAAATTTTGGGAACAGGCTTTCCTTTGATAAAACTCCCAAGTCACTGTTTAGGGGGTTAATTGTTAACCTCTTGTTATTCAGGGAATTACTGGCTTGGTTAGGCACACCATTCTTAACGTCAGCTTCGCCTTCCACTCACCATTGGAGATGAGCTCTGTCCACCCTGGTTGTGCTTCCTCCTCAGCTCCATATACAGGTACCAGATATAATTGACGGTGTAGAGAAACGAGGAAATGTAGAAGATCTAGGTGAAAATCAAGGCAATTTATCATAACCAACTGTTATTTTCAACATATTCCATGATTTGGGGCTATTAAAATCTTCCTCCTGGATTATTAGTAATACAGGGAACATGCATCCATAGGTTAGAGAAGCCAAGGAGCCCTACGGGTTTTTCTGTTGGATAAGGGCAGGAATGCTAACTGCAAGGTGACAGGTTCAAATCCACAGTTTTATGTACTTAGTCTAATATAATCTACCTGTTACACTTTAATGAAGATATTTTAAAAGGAACTTTTAATTAGATTTTAATTGAGGATTTTAATTTAAAGGATTTCCATGTCTAGTAATGATAGTCCAAGTTATTTGAATCAAACTTCATGAAAACAGAGCAAAACAAACAAAAAACCTAAATACCTCTGGTACCTAGCATATGGTAAAAATGGTACCTGGTGGAGAACATTGCCAATAATTATTGGTTAAGTGGTTTATGGTGATGATTGAAAAAACACCCCCAAGGCTGAGTCCCGGTGGCGTAATGGTTGTGCGCAGGACTGCGGCTCACTGGGATGGAGGTTCGATTCCAGCTCCACAGGAGCAAAGGCTGAGCCTCCTACTCCCACTACCTGAGGGCAGTGATGCCTAAATAAAAAACTAAAAAAAAAAAAGAAAAGAAAAATCACCCCTAGGCTGAGCTCTGGTGGCGTAGTGTTTCTGTGTGAGACTGCAACCTACAGGGTTGGCGGTTCAAATCCAGCAGCAGCTCTCCAGGAGCAAGGCTGGGCTTCCTACGCCCACCAGAAAGCATCCAAGAGGCTCTCCAGTAGTGCTGTTGGATGGGCAACTGCAAGGTTGGAAGTTCCAGCCAATCTGCCTCTCACTGGGAGAAAGACGAGAACAGAGGCTGTCTGCTCTCAGAAAGATTTGAAGCATATTGTATCCTATGAGTCTGAATTGAATTGATGCCAGTGGGTTTAGTAAAATAATAATAATAAGGCATCAAAGAATTGACAAGATAGCAAAGAACTAGCAGGCCAAAGCCTATCGATGTCTTTGTGGTTAAAAGCCCAACAGTTACCCAATAGGGCTGCTACGTGACCCCATCAATGATGTGCCCCAGCTCACACGCTGGAGAAAATAAGTGCAGTGAGGTAGGATCCAGAGACCAAGTGTTCTGGTGAGTTGAGGGGAAAAATTCTGAGTCTTGGGAAGTCAAGACGGTCTTCTTGGGTAAGCGCAGGGCTGCTAACAGTAACGTGGGGAGGTTCAAACCCACTAGCTGCCCCAAGAGAGAAAGATGAGTTTGTCTGTTTCTGTAAAGATTTACAGCCTCGGAAACCTTACATAAGGTTGCTATAAGTCAGTACTGACTGGAGGGCAGAGAGCCACTGAAATCTGTGAAGCAGAGTATCAGAGGGAAGGTCGCTGCAGAAAGAGAGTGCTCAAGAAATCCCAAGTCTTTTCCTAACCACTGATGGTGTATGTTGGGGAGAAAAATAATACAAAGAAAAGAACCAGCAGGAAGGACAAGGTGAAACGATTTCTAAAGCACACACAAGGCCAGGAATCATTTCTGTTCCCTTAGCCAGAGTGAAAACATTTCCCAAAATGTAGGGCATAAAGTAGAATTATATGAGGGGTATTGATTCAGTAATCCATGAATGTGGTGGAGCATATAAGGGGCAAAGTTATAAAACAACCAAAAAACTCTTTAGATATAACCAACCACCTTGAGGGAACGAGTCACTAGAACTCAGAGACACCAATGTCAATTAGAGTAGCAGTTCATAAAGGTAATGTTTTTTTTGGTTTGGGTTTTAGTTTTTTGTGTGGCATTACTGGCCTGGTGGGAGTAGGAAGCCCAGTATTGCTCCTGGAGAGCTGCTGCTGGATTTGAACTGTCAACCCTGTGGGCTGCAGTCCAGCACACAACCACTAAGCCACCAGGGCTCAGCCAAGACAATGTTCCATATCTTACTTTGGTCAATAGTAGCAACTAGGGTCTTAAAATCTGATAAGCAGTCACTCATCTACGTTGCAACTATTGATCTTTACTATCTGGAGGGAAGAAGAATGATGCAAATCAAAAGAAGTACGGAAACAATGGGCCATGCAGTCATCAATCTCCACAACTTTGAGATCAGAAGATCTGGATGGTAGTTAGCTACCACTGCCAAGAGATCTGAAAAGTAGTTCACATTCGAAAGCCCTGGGTAGAGTGGAGAAATGTGGACCAAAACTGAGTGAGGCAGTGCTTGTGGAACCCCGAAGACTATGGCCTTGGGGAAGCATGAAAGAGATGGAAATACTACCTTCAGTGTGGACCTAGGTGCCAGACATGCTAGGAACAATTAGATTTATCAATAATGGTAAATACAAGAATGAAGAAAATGTTCTAAAACTGATTGTGATGATAATTGTACAACTCTCCTTGATATGATTAAACTATTGAATTGTATGATGCATAAGTTATGTGCCAATAAAGCTGTTGGGGAGAAAACAAACAATGGTTTTAATTTTGATTTTTTATTTAATAAAGGTAACCAAAAGTTTGCAGCAATATTTTTTTACTCACCCTGGTATACTCTATATGGGCAAATTGACAAGGAAAGCAAGAGCAAGATGAGGAGAGAAACAAAAGATTTATTTTTTTTAATATCTAGAAAAGAAAAGTTTCAACTATGGTACATTCAACTAGGAAAGATGGAAATGGAGTGTATGACATGAAAATGAAAGCAGGTCAATCACACAAGGACAAATATTGTATGATTCTACTTATATGAAATACAAAGAGGCCAAAGTCTATTAGTGGTTGTCAGGCATGAGCGAGAGAAAGAAAGGGGTCACTTTTCTGTAGAGCACTTGTTTATCATGCTGGCAAGTCAGGCAACAATTATGGGTGGTGGTTGACATAACCGATAACACTCAACTGTCTATCTGAAAAACACTGAATTGGCAAATAGGGTAGATTTGTTTTATAATAATAAAAAACTGGGCTGAACCCCAGTGGCATAAGTGGTTGAGTGCAGTCCACGGGCTTAGCAGCTCAAATCCAGCGGCGGCTCTCAGGAGCAGCACTGAGTAGCACCCACGACCACCAGAGGCAGTGATGCACACACACACACACACACACACACACACACAAACTAATACAGATTGAATATTACAGAGAAAAATATTAATGAATTTAAAGGAACAACAATTGAAACTATCTAAAATGAAGGATATATAGAAAGTCTGAAAATTTTAAGCAAATCAGTGACAATATCAAGCAAATATAACTGAAGTTCCAGGAAAAGTACAGAAGGAATATATATATATATATATATATATATACACACACACACACACACACACACATACACACACATACATACATGCACATATATAATAAAGGCAAACATTTTTCAGATTTGATGAAAACTATAAGTCTTCATATATACAACAAGTTTAACCCAAATGCAAGAAATATTAAGAAAATATACAAAGGCACATCATAATCAAATTACTGAATCATTTATAAATAAATCCAAAAGCAGCTACAGGAAAAGGCACATTATGTATATGGGAACAAATATAAGAAAGGTAGTAGCCTTCTCACTGCCATTGGATCAATTCTGACTCAGAGTGGCCCCATATGCCCGAAGAAGGATGTCCTGCTTGACAATGCAGCCGAGCAGCAGGAAAGAGGAAGACCTCTGACAAGAGGGTTGACACCATAGCTGCCCTCACGGGCTCACACATAGAAACAGTTGTGGGGGTGGCACAGAGCGTAGGGTTGCTACCAGCTGGAACCAGCTGCCTGGCACCTAACAACAGAAGGCTTCTCACCTGAAATAATACAAGGCAGAGGACAAAGAAGTAACATCATTACAACGCTGAACAAAAATCTAAATTGCCAATCTAGATTTCCCTACAAGGCAACAACACAATGTTGGTGTTTTTTTTTTAAGGCAACATAAAGAAGTTTTCAGACAAAAGCTAAGAGAATGCATTAAAACACACCTTTACTGTTGCTGAATACCATTCCTCAACTTGTGGCTACCCTTTTCATAAGAGAACAAAACTGCCTGGTGCTATACCGTCAGTTGTGGGTCACATTGCTGTCCAGGGTGTTCTCACCAACTACTTATCAAAAGTAAATAGCCAAACCTTTCTTTGTAGTCTAACTTTAATCTGGAAGCTCTGCTGAAACCTACAGAGGATCCTAACAACATACAAGCCCACACTGACATGGTGTCTTCATGAAAGGAAAAATTCAAAGAAGTCTTCAGGCCGAAAGCAGATGCTACCGGACAACCATTTTGATCTACACAAAGAAATTTTAAAACTCCAAACCTCTAGCCATTGAGTTGACTGGGACTCATAGCTACGCTTCAGGCAGGGTAGAATTGCCCTGTGAGTTTCCAGGAAACTCTTCATGGGAATAGAAAGTCTCATCCCTCTCATGAGGAGTGCCTTCTGGTTTTAAACTCCCCAAAGAGTTCCAGTCTCAGAAACCCATCGGGCCATTCTACTCTGCCCTATAGGGTCTTTGTGACTCACAATAGACTCAATGGTAGTGAGTTTGAGACACAAAGGAGTTAAGCAATCAAAAATGAGTAAGGCTTGGCATTTATTCAAAAAGTTAAGTACATTATTACCATATAACTCAGCAATTACACTCCTTGGCATTTACCCAAAAGAACTAAAATCAGAAATGAAGAAAAGTGAACATACAATGGATTGTCATTCAATCATAAAAGGGGTGAAATACTGCTTTTACATGGCAGTATGCTCTGGGGAAAAAAGAGACAGATACAACAGGTCATATATTGCATGGCTCCATTTATATGAAATATCTAAAATAGGTAAATCCATTATATAGAATGAAGATGGGATCAGGAGCAGAATGTGGGAACAGGAACTGCTTAAAAGGGATGAAGAAAATGTTTTGGAACTAGACAAGGATAATAGTTATAAAATGTTGTGGAGGCACTAAATGCCACTGAAATTTTCAGTTCACCTTTAAAAAGCTACCATATATACTTGGGTATAAGCCAACCCGAATATCAGCTGAAGCACCTAATTTTACCACAAAAGCAGCATTAAAAATCTGCTGAAAAAACTCAGCTTATACATATGGATCTACAGTAATTTAATGCAAATTTCATTTGAATAAAAATTTCTAGGGGAAAAACACTTAAAATATATGCAACTCCATGTTCATTACAGTGCTCTTGCATTACTAAGAAGATGGAAAAATCTTAATGTCCATCAGTTGTAGAATGGATAAATAAATATTGGTACTACATGCAGTGGAATACTATGCATCACTAACAAATAATGACAGAACCATGACACCCCTCATGGCACAGCTGGCCTTGGAGAACATCATGCAGCTCGGCAGCACAAGCCCTTTTTTTTTTTTTTTTTGGGGGGGGGGCATCACTGCTCTCCGGTGGTGGGAGTAGGAGGCCCAGCCCCACTGCTGGAATTGAACCTCCGTCCCAGTGGGTCGCAGTCCCACGCACAACCACTATGCCACCGGGGCTCAGCCCTACAAGCCCTTTCTTAAAGTGCTGCAGAGCAATGGTGCCACTTTCAGAACTAAGGTGATTAGAGCCATAGTGTTGTCACGTCTCATATGCATGAGAGTGTTGGAGGGGGATACAGAAAGCAAAGAAGAATCGATGTATTTGGATTGCGGTGCTTCTAAAGAATATTGAGAATCTTATGGGTTTCCGGAAGAACAAACAATTCTGTCTGGGAAGAAGTAGAGTCAGAATGCTCCTTAGAAGCAAAGATGGCAAGACTCCATCTTACAGTCTTTGGAAATGTCAGGAGAGGCCAGACCCTGGAAAAAGACATCGTGCTTGGGAAAGTCGAAGGGCAATGAAAGAGAGGAAGACCAGCTGAGCCCTGGTGGCACAGTGGTTGTGTGCGGGACTGCGGCCTACAGGGTTGTCGCTTCAAATCCAGCAGCAGCCCTCCAGGAGTAAGGCTTGGCTTCCTACTCTCACCAGGGCAGTGATGCAGAAAAAAAAATAGAGGAAGACCTTCAATGAGATGGATGGATACACAGGCGGCAACAGTGAACGCAAACATAACCACTGTGATGATGGCACAGGACCGGGCACTGTTTAGTTCTGTTGCAAATAAAGTCACTGTGAGTAGAAACCAATTGGATGCCACCTAGCAACATAACACACAGGTGTAGGTAAAAATGAATCAGTAAGTTTGTGGAGGAAATAAAAAGTCTACAGTTGAATCGTGTCATTGAGAATATAGAGAGAAATCCTATTATGCCTCCAAAAAGAATGATTTAATAATAGACACAACAGTTTTTGCTAACTGAAGGCAAGTACAGTGATAATTTCATCTTCACAACAACCCTGAGAATTCCATTATTACCCCTACTTTACAGATGAGAAAATGATTATTTGGAAAAAGTTAATGTGCTTAAAACCACACATCTAGTATCACTGTCGTGTTTTAACTCTAAAACAACAACCTCATGTCATTTGCCATTCAAGTTGTAATCCTTAAAATATCTGGCACCTTCTTCTGAGAAGCAAAATTGTTTTTTTGCACTGTGGAACCATAATTGCAGAGTTGCTGCTTCGGCGACTTGGAAGACAGAGCTGAAACACACAGTCAGGGAGCTCCGCCCAGAATCCGGCGAACATGGCCAGCACCCTGAATGTGAAGAGCAGGCCTATTTCCTAGGTGGACTCGGGCAACAGAAGAGCTAATGTAAGCTATTTTGCTGGGTTATTGCTTGCTTCGTGCCTGTCATCCTTTCTCTCTTCCAGATGCTCGCACTGGTCATGGAAATGTTGCCTAATGATGCCCATCGCTGCTGCACTTCGGAAGCAGATAACGTGTGTTCTAGGGTCACAAAGAAGGTTCTGTTCCAGGTTGGAATTTGAACTTGAAAAGCTCTGGGGGTGAGATGGTGGAGCAAAGACATGACTTTGGGGTGGTGGGGGGTGGTTGGGGGCAAAAGATGGAATTTCACGGATTGAATTATGTCTCCAAAACTAAGTGTCAGTTTGTCTGGCCCATGATTCTCAGTGGTTTGGCAGCTTTGCAATGACTCTCCGTGATATACTGATTTGATAAATTAACTGAGAATGAGATGAAACGTGCTTAGTCCCATGACGGCCCTGATGGGATGTAAAGGGAGTTTCTCTACGGTGTGACCTGCCACACAGTCTATCTCACAAGACATACAAGGCAAGAAGAGGGAGCAGAGATCAGAGGGTCCTACTACTTAAGTCAACTAGCTTAAGGAGTTTAGAGTACCTTTGTCTGAACTATGAACTATTCTTTTGTTTTTGGGTTTCTTGTTTTTTGTGTGTGTGGGTATCACTGCCTCTGGTGGTCGTGGGCGCTACCCAGATGCCACTGGATTTGAACTGCCAAGCCTGCGGGCTGCAGTTCCGCACTCAACCACTTACGCCACCAGGGCTCAGTCCAACTATGAACTATTCTAAACACATCATTAATCAGTGGACCTAAGGAATAACACTTCCACTTGCTAATCTTCCCACATACCTAATGTTCCCACTTGCAGGAGATTTAACTCTACCCTCTGACTAACCCTAGATTTTCAAGACTTGTGTCAAGAAACCAAAATTCGGCTGAGCCCCGGTGGCGTGGTGGTTATACATGGGACTGCAACCCACTGGGATGGAGGTTCAATTCCAGCTCCACAGAGCAAAGGCTGGGCCTCCTACTCCCACCACCTGAGGGCAGTAATGCCCAAAAAACCCCCCCAAAAACAAAAATAGTTTTGGGCTGAGCCCCGGTGGCGTAGTGGTTGTACGCGGGACTGCGGCCCACTGGAACGGAGGTTCAATTCCAGCAGTGGGGCTGGGCCTCCTACTCCCACCACCGGAGAGCAGTGATGCCCAAAAAAAAAAAAAGAAAGAAAGAAACCAAAATTCACTAGAACCATGTGATTTTTTTGGTACCCCCAGTTCAAAAGTGTTCATTGACTACTCTTTCCAAAACTAAATCCCACTTCTTATGAATAATGTGGAAACTTCGCCCCCCCAAATCCTGAATATGTATAATATGCTTTTTTCCTACTTAAATATCTCCCTGTGTGCTTTCCTCAAAAAGACAGTATTTATTTTAGAAAGATCTGTTTCTTCATATGAGTAATAAATGATGTCAAACTACAAAACCACATGGCTCAAAGTCATTCTTTTTTTTTTTTTTTGTGGGCATCACTGCCTCTGGTGGTCATGGGCGCTATGCAGTTCTGCACTCAACCACTTAGGCCACCGGGGCTCAGCCCTCAGTCATTCTTAACTAGAGGACAAGTGGTGAATCCACTGCGTTCAGTAACATTACAATCAAGAAAGAAGAGCTGGGAGCGGACCCTGCCCTTTGGACCTCGGGCCCCTGCACTGGGAAACTCCTAGAGCCAAGGAAGATTGTCGCCAACAAAAACGGAGATCTCCAAGTCACATGGGGCCGACAGATGTTGAATGACAATCTATCCCCAGAGCCAATAGCGAAAGAAAAGCACGATAGACCTCTAGATGACTGATGACTAAATTGTGATTAAATTTCTGGATTACTTAGCAAATTTCTATTTGTTATGGGGTGAGGGGGAGGGGAAGAAAGCAGATTATAGATAGAAAGATAGATGATAAACTCTGTGTCAAAAAGAAATACTAGTGGGGCTGAGCCCCGGTGGCGTAAGTGGTTGAGTGCGGGACTACAGCCCGTGGGCTTGACCGTTCCAATCCAGTGGCGGCTCTCAGGAACAGCACTAGGTAGCACCCACGACCACCAGAGGCAGTGATGACCCGCCCCCCCCCAAAAAAAAAAGAAACACTAGAAGCCCAAAACCAAATGCTCAAGCCACTATCACTGAGTTGGCTCAGACTCATATGATGCTGGATAGTGTTTAGAGGGTAAAACTTAAGAGAGCAAACAACCTCATCTTTCTCTCTTGGACTGGTTGGTAGAGTCAAACTGACCTGGCATTAGCAACATAATATGTAACATCCTCCCCCACACACACACACACAAAGCCAGAATTATGGAAACTCCATACCTCTATTTACCAAAGATTGAAATTATTTCTAATTGTTTGTTTCTCAAGCTTATTTTTGTTTCTTTGAAAGTAAAAGGTTTTTTATAGGCTTTTACACAGAGCTGAGAATCAGGAGGACTGACTTAGTACAACTGGCACACCCTGATGCCACTTCACTGAACTGGAATAGAAGAAATCAATCATTCACCCAGAAACCCAGATAGAATTTACCTGAGAAAATTTTTATCAGGCAGGAGCTCAACACTACACCAATATAATACATTTGTACTACAATGCAATGCAATAATGCAATGTATTACAATATAATACAATGTATGTGAAGACAAAGTCTGGCACTAATTTATCCCCTCATCTACCCTATACAGGAAAAGCTTGAAACAGACCAACATTCATGTGCCCTAAAGCTGCAGCACCCAACTTTAGGAAAGGACATTGAAAGGCCATTTAGTATAATAATTTCCAAATGCAGTCCAGGGATTAGAGCTGATCCCTGACAAAATATCCATTGGTCTAAAATAATGAGAATCATACACGTAATGCAATGAGTTTCTGTATGACTAATTGCTTCAAATATTTTTAGTTTAGCAAAATACAAAGCTGGTAACACTAACACAACCCTTGTGGGCTTTTGTTTTTCTCACTTGCAAAATCCTAGAGCTTCAGAACAACAGAATCACTTAGCCAGTGTTATCACCTGGTCTTCAGACAAAACCAAAAAGTTCATTTCACACAGATAAAATAGATTCATGACCTTGATGATTTAGTAACTATCCTCGAGGTTTGCACCCAAATGAAACGAGTTCTTATTATTGCTTAAGCAAGCATATTTTCTCTCATGGTGATTAACTAGAAATACATAATATCTGCTAACCATGTTGCAAAAATTTCTGGTACAGTTTCTAAGAAGAATAAAGATATTTTCAAAAGCATCTTCCCTACTCAAAGAACGAAACTGGAAGTCTGAGTTCAGGACAATGTGGATGTTCCTAGTTCGGATCAGTTGACGGGTTCTCTTTTCTTTACTATATCTTTACTATATTTCTTTTCTTTAGTATATCTCTTACTGTCTAGGATTTCTTCATCTGCTTGTTCCCCCAGGCCCAGATTTTTCTCAACAACTGAACAGAAGAAAATCTTGAAAAGTAGAGACATTTCATCTAAACAGATTGGATTTTAGAAGGGGTATGAAGATGATCTTCTTTAAGATGATCTTCTTTTTCATGCAGGGGTCCTCAAACTACGGCCACATGTGGGCCACATGATATTTATCTGGATATTTATCTGGCCTGCTGGCTATTTTTGCTGCTGCTGTTGTCCTCCCAGGTCCGCAGTGAATTTCTTTATAGCTTTTGTTTTTTGGTGTGTGTGGGGGGGGCATCACTCCCTCTGGTGGGAATAGGAGGCCCAGCCTTGCTCCTGGAGAGCTGCTGCTGGATTTGAACAGCCAACCCAGTGGGCCGCAGTCACGCACTCAACCATTATGCCACCGGGGCTCAGCCGATTTTTTTTTTTCTGTGGGCATAACTGCCTCTGGTGGTCGTGGGCGCTACCCAGCCGCCTCTGGATTTGAACCACCAAACCTGCGGGCTGCAGTTCCGCACTCAACCACTATGCCACCGGGGCTCAGCCGATTTTTTTTTTTCAACTATAGTCCAGTCCTCCAACAGTCTGAAGGGCAGTGAACTGGCTCCCTGTTTAAGATGTTTGAGGACACCTGATCTAGAGCATGTTTTCATTTTATAAAATACAGATACAAATTTATTTAATACAGAAAAAATTACGTGTCCTCACTGTGAGGCCGGCATGTGTTTCTTCGTGTCCAGGTCTCTCAGAGAGGGCTAAAATAAATGCCAGGATACTCCAGCAACACCCCCAGGAGAGGGAAGGAGGCAAGTCTGGGTTTGCTTGTCTTTCCTTTCTAATCATTTTACTGGGGCCTCATCCAGCCTTATCATGATCAATACACATGTCCATTGTACGCAGACCATGTTGCACATTTGGTGCCATCATCATCTCGTGAGTTTGATTTGTTAATGGGGTAATGATCTAGTAGAATATCTAATTCCAAGCTATGAGTTCAAATTGACTGCTTGGCAGGGGGTGAGGGAGTTTGGAACATGGGAGAAAAGAGGAAGCATTCTTAAATAACTCTTAGTTGAGGATTATGAAGGCTAGGCCCTAAAAGTCTATTAAACATATTCTCACCATAATTTGTCTAAAGAGAAATTTAGCTATGGTACTAGAATTATGGTAGTTTCTCTTTTTTTCTGGATTTCATTAATCTATGGTAGTTTCTTTGGAGACTTTATAATGCAGTTGTCAAATGACTGAACTAATTAATTCTTTCTTTCTTTTTTTGGGGGGGCATCACTGCCTCTGGTGGTTGTGAGCGCTACCCGGTGCTGCTCCTGAGAGCCATTGCTGGATTTGAACCACCCAGGCCGCGGGCTGCAGTCCCGCACTCAACTACACCACCGGGACTCAGCCTGAATTATTTAATTCTATGACATGCAAATTATCTGCCAATAAAACTGCTGGGGAAAATGTGCTCTTGTTTGGTTCTGAACCACATTTCCTAACTTGTGGTCTAAGGTCCTTCCCATGATTCCTCTTCTTATGGCTTATAGAGTTGAAAGATATGGGCTGAGCCCCGGTGGCGTAGTGGTTGTGCACGGGACTGCGGCCCACAGGGACGGAGGTTCAATTCCAGCTCCACAGGAGCAAAGGCTGGGCCTCCTACTCCCACCATCAGAGGGCAGTGATGCCTAAAAAAACGGAAAAAAAAGATATTTGCGTGTGCACTGCCTCTCCTGGACCTATGCGCTTATGGTAAATGATTGTTTCTTTTCTGTTCCAGTTCAGTGAAACAGCACAGCAGTGTTCCCGCTTTCTGAAGTTGATTCCCCTCTCTGATCAGATCTGGGTTACCTCTGTTTAGCCAACACATCTAGTACATACTGCCCCTTTCCAAACCAACCCTGGGGGAACGAGGCTCTGTTGCCTACACGGATCAACATTATTTATGAATATAGAAAACAATGGGCTGCCAGAAGAACAAACAAGTCTTTCTTGGGAGAAGTATCTCCAGAAGGCTCCTTAGAAGCAAAGATGGCGAGACTTCCTCTCCTGTACTTTGGGCCTGTGATCAGGAGTGACCAGTGCCTGGAGAAGGACATCAGGCTTGGTGAAGTGGGGGGTAAGTGAACAAGAGGAAGAACTTCAACAAGACAGACTGATGGTGTGGTTGCAACACAGGGCTCTCACACAACTGTGGGAATGGCCCAGGACTGCGCAGGGCTTCCTCTGGCTGCACACAGAGTGAACAGGGGTTGGAAGACACTTGACAGCACCAAACAAAACTAGCAATGAAGACTATTGATAACAGTGAAATAGTGTAGGAGCAGAACTTCAACACAGAGTGGAAGGGAAGCTGATTTTAAGATAGAACAAACTGCTTTATGTGAAGAGAAATTAATAAATTCTAGGGTAAGCTCAAAGAAAATGGATAATTTTCATTTTAAAGTAGGCTGAAAATCCTCTTCTTCCGGGGACACTGTGTAGAGGCACTCACAATGGTTCAGCGTCTGACCTACCAGCGTGGCTGCGCAACAACGCAGCCTCTAACAAAACGCGGCTGTCCCGAACGCCTGGTCATAGAACCATTTACCTTTATACAAAGAAGGTTGGGAAAGCACCCAAGTCTGCATGTGGCGTGTGCCCGGGCCGACTCCGAGGGGTCTGTGCTGTGAGACCCAAAGTTCTCATGAGGTTGTCCAAAACCAAAAAACACGTCAGCAGGGTTTATGGTGGTGTCCGAGAAAGGATCAAGCGTGCTTTCCTTATTTATTTATTTATTTTTTTTAGGCATCACTGCCCTCATGTGGTGAGAGTAGGAGGCCCAACCCCACTGCTGGAATCGAACCTCCGTCCCAGTGGGCCGCAGTCCCGCGCACAACCACTACGCCACCGGGGCTCAGCGCGTGCTTTCCTTATTGAAGAGCAGAAAATCATTGTGAGGCGTGGTGGTACAGCAGTTGTGCATGGGACTGCTGCCCACTGGGTTGGTGGTTCAGGTCCAGCGGCAGCTCTCCAGGAGCAGGGCTGGGCCTCCTACTTCCACCAGAGGGCAGTGATGCCCCCCCCCCCGAAAAGAAATCAATTGTTAAACTGTAAAAAAAAGAGAAGAATTCACCATTGAAGACCCAAAGGGCATTATTTACTCCAAGACAAACGTCATAAGGGTTAACTTAGAAGGAAGAATGGAGCCCCAATCCCAACTATGTGGACAGCTGCCCCTCCTCTCAGGGGAGTTTGCTCTGGAGGACAGCACTGAAGCCGCAGCTCAGAAACAGGGACATGTCTCACCAGAGCACACAGGAGCAAATGAAGGGGGAGGAAGAGAGGGTGGAGCACATCCTGGCCCACCAAGCCTTGAGGACGATATGCCCACTCAGAAAAACCAATGCACAGAGAGGACCATCTGACTGGCCCTACTGTGAGCACAACATCCCCCACTGACCCAAGGCCCTACATCTGTCACTGCTGGGTTGTAAATCAAATAATGCAAAGCGAAGGAGGGAGGGATTAGTATCAGAGCTTAAATTCTGAGATTCTGGTTTGCAGAAGGCTAAGGATGACAGTGGAACTATATAGGAAATAAACCTCCAGTGAACTCCCTCTGTTCACAATTGAGGGATAAGAAAAAGTGGTCACTAGATGGAGTGCATGAGTGAGTTGAGTACGGAAGTTCAAAGGCTGACTTGAAAACAACGAAAACTTTCAGCAGCTTCCCCCTTGGATGCATTCTAGATCTGATCTGAATCCCAAAATCTGATGTATTTGAGGGGTGTATTCTTTTGCTGGATTTTGAACTGTATATATTACTGTATTTACTGTATATATATTACTGGGAGTATTCCAGGAGCATTATGTCTTTGGGAGACATGTTCTTGAAGTGGCAGTATATGTGTTTTCATTTTCTGAGGTATGGAAACCAGGACGGATGAACCTATATAGTCAGCAAGGGTTTGGGGGAAGGGGACACAAAGTGGGTGGAGGGATTAAGGGGTGATGATGTCAAGAAAAAGAAAAAGAGTGCTTGGAAACTGATTGTGGTAGCAAATATACAGTTCTGCTAAATGTGAATGAACTATGGAATGATTTGGTATATGTATTATTCTCAATTAACATAAGGCTATCTTTGCTGTGTTATTTCCTTATAGAAAAAACAAGACTGCCTTAACTCTAATTCATGAAGCTATTCACAGTATTGAGCAAAGTATGTCTCTAAGACATTTTAAATTCATGAGACAGGTAGAATTATCAGAACATGGGTTATACGTAGCATATATTAATATTTTCTATTCAATTGAAATAAATATCTCCCAAATTCCAGAGGAAGTGTCTAACAGTAAATACCAAATCAAATTCATTGCTATCCACTGTCGATTTCAACTCAGAGCTACAATACACAGTTTTTGAGCCTGATGAGTCTTTATGGGTGCTCACTCAACCTTATGTTTTTCCTAGAGAGTAGGGGATGGATTTGAACCAAGCACCTTTGGGTCATTATTGCAACTTAATTCACTAGGTCACTAAGGCTCCTTGCAATCAGTATAGGGGTCATCAATTCTCTATTCATTCACATTGCAAGTCTTGGAAATGTAAAAGAAACATCCTATTCTAACAATATTGTGTGGATTAATCCATTGATAAAATCTAAGAAAAGATATATAACTCACATGATCTATGCTATTTTTAAAAAGCAAGGTCTTATTCATATTATGAAAAAACAGGCAGTCATTTCAAAAGATGTTAAATAAAAGTATAGCTACGGGCTGAGCCCTGGTGGCGTAGTGGTTGTGCACGGGACTACAGCCCACTGGGTTGGAGGTTCAAATCCAGCACTCTCCAGGAGCAAGGCTGGGCCTCCTACTCCCACCACCAGGGGGCAGTGATGCCTCCCCAAAACAAAAGAAAGAGAATATAGTTACATAGAAATATAATCACAATATCTCAGGTAGTAAGAATTACAGAAAATATTTGTATATTGTCTGATTTTTAAAAGTATATTCAGATAAAAAGATTGGAAGGGTATATCAAACTTCCATCATAGTGACCCTTTAGGACAGTATAGAAATGTCCCATAGCGTTTCCAAGCAACGAATCTTTTGGGGAGCAAACCGTTTCATCTTTGTCCCTCAGAAATATAATATGTATAAATATCAAGATTATATCTGAGCAACTTTATTTTTTTGCTTTTCTGACTTTTCCAAATGTTCTACAATAAATAAGTAGTGGGTTTTGTTTTTTTGGGGGGGACATCGCTGCCTTCTGGTGGGAGTAGGAAGCCCAGCCTTGCTCGTGGAGAGCTGCTGCTGGATTTGAACCACCAACCCTGTGGGTCGCAGTCCTGCACACAACCACTGCACCACCGGGGCTAAGCCCAGGTAGTGGGTTCTTAGTCGGAAAAAACAACAATAAAAGTTACTGTTTCAAAAAAAAAAGTCACTGTTTTGGGCTGAGCCTTGGTGGCATAGTGGTTGTGCGCGGGACTGTGGCCTACAGGGTTGATGGTTCAAATTCAGCAGCCGCTCTCCAGGAGCAAGGCTGGGCTTTCTACTCCCACCAGGGCAGTGATGCCACACAAAAAAAGTTACTGTTTCAAAATAAAATAACAAAGGATGATCTTTCTAGCATGGATTTTTATTATCTATTGAGATGTGAGTGTGCCTGCCTTGCAAAGTGTTTGCTGGGACGGTCCATTAGCATTTACCTGTCCAACTGCTTGCAGGTTATAGCACACAATGTCCTTATTGGCCGCTGAAGTTCCATAGATAAGTGCCTCGATGAGCCAGCATATCCCCAGGAGTAGGTCAGAGATACTCAAATAGAAGAGTGGCTTCATCTGCCAAAACAATAGAAGTCTCATTTTATGAGTAATCCATCCAGAAAAATATAACAATCATATCTTTATACCTTCCACGTTCTTTTCCTCTCAGGTTGCCTCTGAGTTACTATCTCATCAGTTACTCCCCACCAAAATTTCTCATGGATTTTTCCAATTTACTATGATCACTTTTAATTTAATAGATTGCCTTTCTCAAATGAGATCCCATGTATTTTTCTGGTTAAAAAATTTTTTTTAATGAAGAAACAAAGGAGAAAACAGAAGAGGAATTCTTTTCCTAGGCCAAGAAAACTGAAAGTGTAATAAACACTTAGCTAAGTTATTCTAAGGTCCTTTAGGCTTGGTTATATGAAAGGTGTGAGAATTAAAGCCAGAAAACTATAAGGAAACCTCCACCTTTAGAGAACCCCAACTCACTGCCAGGCTAGAAGGGCACCGTCTAGCAGTACTTCTAAAACAGTAGCAATTTTGCCCCGGGAACATTTCACAATACATGGAGATGTGTTCAGTAGTCACACCTGGGGGTTGGGGGCAGGGTTGCTACTAGCAACCTGTAGGTGTAGAGATTATGCCACATACCCTAGAATACACAGGACAGTGTTCTACGACAAATAATTATCCACTAAAAAGGTTAACAGTGCCAACTTGAGAAGCCTTAAATTCAAGATGAAGCTTAATTCTCTTCACTGTTAATTCATGCTGCATTAACTCAATTACATCTGAATTCAAACTCCAACAAAAGAAGAAACATTAGGAAATCTAGAACATAGGAGACGCTTGGCCTAAGATTATGTTGGCGGGCAACAGTGCAGTACTGAGGCATGTACTTTCCGATTTTGCTGACGCACTCACTTTGTACCTGTAAAACTTCTCTTTCTCTTAGGACGGATGGCTCAGTGCTTAGAAAAAACCCACAGAGGGAGGCCAAGGGTCATATGAGTAGTAGAATACCATAGAGGACATTGTGTGAGGCTAGACTGCCTACAGAAACAAATCCAGTGGCGCACACATATATAAGAAAAAGCTTTATATCAACAAGTAATCTTCTGTCAGAAGAAGGCATCTCAGCCCAGTTCAAATCCCACCTTAAGTCTACTGCTAGTCCGTCAGTCCCTCTTTAGACTCACAGAGCTTCATGCGATGACGCAGAATGGCGACGGGGGTACAGAGTCGTGTGGATCCAAGGCCACTGGAAACATGACAGCATGTTGACAGCTCTCAGGGTCAGCGGCAGAGTCTCAGCAAGAAGGAAGGTGAGCAGACAGAGACAGAGGGAGGTTCGCAGCTTCCGTGGCGTTGAAGAAGGCCACTTCCCCAAGCAGGCATCATCAGACTGATTGACATTTTGGATCCTACCCCGACACTTGCCAGCAAATTCAAGTTGACATAAGATAATCTAACGACAACAGGCATTACAGGTAAGAAAGAAAAAAAGGCTATTAAAAAAGACAGGGAAGAAAGAAAAGACCACAGGGGCTGTCAGAAGAGACTGTGAAACCTGGTATTGAATGGAGGGTAACGAAAATAAAGATAAGAAGAGATTAAGTAGGGGACTGAGCCCCGGTGGCGTGGTGGTTGTGTGCGGGACTGCGGCCCACTGGGATGGAGGTTCAATTCCAGCTCCACGGAGCAAAGGCTGGGCCTCCTACTCCCACCACCTGAGGGCAGTGATGCCAAAAAAAAAAAAAAAGAAGAAGAAGTAGAAGAACTGAACAGACGATTTCAAGATGACAGTTCAAGATGACAAAGTGCAATGTGAAATCAGAAAATCAAAAAGGGAAGCACCAGCTCAGCTGAAAGAACTTAAGAAAAATTCAAGTCTCAAGTTGAAATATTAGGGGATTCTGTGGCAAAATGTTGAATGATGTAAGACATATCAAAAAAGATGGAAAGAATAGACAGTCACTAGAGTAAACAGAATTAGTCAATGCTCCATCGTTTTTAGGAAATAGCATAGGATCAGGAAGAGGTGGTACTGAAGGAAGAAGTCTACGCTGAAGAGCATTAAAGACATTGGTAATGAACAAGTTTCCAGAAGCGGAAGGACTATCAATCAAAATGCTTCAGACAAATGTCGGAGGAAACCAGCCTCCAACAACTGAAGGGCCAGAAGGTGCAAATTTACAGCGATGGCGATAATACTTCAAAATTATAGTAAAGTCACAGAAGTCAAGAAAGGCGAGAGAATAAAATTAAGGAGTCAAACACATTTTATGATAGCATGCTCACCTCAGCTCCTCTTGATGGACCATGCAGGACAAGGATAAGTGAGAGCAAGCTTTTACCATCTTGGAACCCTTAGAGATAGCCTTAAGACATGCATATTCAGTAGTGACATGCATCACAAGGTGGTGGTGTTTACATTTAGGTCCCTGAGCTCACAGGTGAGGAAATCTAATACCTGCACTGGGGGAAGGTGGAAGGGAGGCTGGGTGGTCTGCTTCAGGCTTTTCTTTACATTGATGTTCCCCTTTGCTCTTCTGCTCTGTCTGCAGAGGTTCTAAAACTATCATAACTTCTGTTTATTTGTTACTGCTACATTCTGTTTTTCAGTAAGTGGATGAGAGTAATAGCATAAGTTTTAGGTTTACTTCTGTCTTGCCACATTGTCCTCTTTAAAAATTTTTCTGGGGGGAGCATCACTGCCCTGGTGGGAGTAGGAAGTCCAGCCTTGCTTCTGGAGAGCTGCTGCTAGATGTGAACTGCCAACCCTGTGGGCTGCAGTCCGGCACACAACCACTGCACCACCAGGACTCAGCCCTCCAAAAAACAAAACAAAACATATTTATATTATTATTATTACTAGTATTTATCTGCTAATCCTCCAACTGGATCATCACTTCAAATAATTTTCCCAATTCACTCTATCTTCCGATAGGGTTATACAATGGCTGAATGGGGGTAAGTCTCCTCTGGGGAGAACTTTCCTTGGTCCCTGTTTGGGTGCCAAATTGTGGGGTGCCAGCCCCCACAATCTAACAGGTCCAAGTGGTGGTTGTGTAATTGAGGAGTAAAGGTAAAGAGGCATCAGACAAGATAAAGGATGAAAGTATTCACCTCTGAGACCACCATGACTTCAGGAGCCATGACTTATACACACTTGGAGGGCATGCAAGCCCCCCTCGGTACAGGTAACCACATAGTTAACAAAGTGGTCTGTCCCTCACCCTAAAGGTCCCTGAGGACATAGGAGGAGAAACCTAACACCGGTGCGAGGCAGGTAAGGGGGAGTGGCTGTCTTCAGGGCCTTGAGAGCCATAGTTCATGTTTGCCTTTATAGTTAAAACAGCCTGCTACTTAGCAACCAGACATGTGCTTGTAAGAGGTAGCCTAAAGGTAGCACTATGATGGGAAGACATAGTGGGGAATAATATTAATTATGAGAATGTGATTGGGATTACCTTCAATTCACAAGAGTCAAGGCCCCCCGCACCCCAGAAACCCAGATCTCCAGGCCTCTTAATATATGAGAATAAAAGATTCATCTGTATATACTTTTCCCGTTTTCTGCTCCCCATAAACACGGTTTCTTTAATTAAGACACACTGAAGAAACCCATATTTAGCCATCAGTGTTATCATTAAAAGAATTACCTAAACTCTCAAAAGACCCGAAAACAGTGATATGCATTGCAGCACTTTTCACAATAGCCCAAATATGAAACGATCAAAATGTTCAGTAGTTAAATAAAATATAGCATATACACACAATGAAATATTACTCAGCCATAAAGGTGAACGAAGTCCTGAATCATGCCACAACACAGATTACCTTAGAAGGCATTATGCTGAATGAATTATGTCAGACACAAAAGGACACATAGTGTATGATATTGCTTATATGAAGTTAGCAATTATATAGACATCATAAGTCATTAGTGGTTACCAAGGACAGGGGAAAAGTGAGGGGTTTTGCTTAGAATAAATTCAATTTAATACAATTATTCCACAATTTATTACCTATTTCAAAGGCTAAGTGACTTAAATTTCAAAAACAATCCAAAAAGACACTGCTTACCTCTGGAGATGTCTGTATATTCTGGAATACGGCATAGGTAATAAGTGAACTTGAACCTATAACACTGACAGAGATAGGAGATTATTATTAAAACAGGACATCCATTCTTTCTAAATGAATATATCATTTTAATGTATTTCTCATCAAAATCTTGGTCAGTATGTATATTCTAAAATGTAAATGGAAGCAAAGAAACTAAGATAGATAAATTATTTTTTTGGACATGAAAATTAAAGTGAGAATAACCAGTACCTGATTTCAAGACTTACTACATAGCTATCGTAGTTAATACTATGTGGTATTGGTAAAGGGGCAGACACATGTATCAATGGAACTGAATAGAAAACACAGAAATATGTCTGTGCTTTAACAAAGGTGTAAAGACAATGAAATTAAGACTGACTTTTCAACAAGTGGCCCCGGGGTAATCGGATATTTCTAAGGGTGAAAACTGGTGGAAAAAAGAACTCTGAGTTGTCTCACGGCTTATGCTAAAACTCCAAATGTATCATGTGAAACTACAAAACTTTTAGAAAAACACTGACAAAATTGTAGAAATGGAACAGGAATTCATAGTTGACAGAACTTATGAATGGAAGGAGGAGGGGGGAAGGGAGTAATTATAAAAAAGCAACTAAAAGGATTCTCACAGAGATGGATGAATTGTGTAGTTTGATTTTATCAAGGCCTATATCCTGGTTCTGATAATGTACTCTAGTTTTGCAAGATGTAACCATTAGGGGATATTGGGTAAAGAATACAGGGATCTCTTTGTATTAGTGCTAACAATGAAATGATCTACAACTATCTCAACATATAATGCTAAAAACAAAACAATAGGGCTCTTTCATTTTCGCTGTTTATTTTAGAAATCAACCTTGCTAACCAGGTTGCCTTTTGATTTTAAGACATTGTCTCTCAGTCTGTTATTTTGTTATTGTTTTTGATGTTGTCATATATATTAGTCATAAGATACCAACATGGAAGAAAACAGTGTTTCTTTCCAATGAAAGAGCAGAAACAAATCCCTAGGAGGAAAAAGTGCAGGTACTTCCAAAAGTCTCCAGTTTTGCTTATACTAGTTTAGATAGTTATATTCCATCAGATTAGATAAACATACCTCAGAGTAGCCGTGATAAATTGTATCCACTGTATTACTGAAAAGACCTAAAAAAAGAGAGAAAATAAAATTAGACTTTTTATATTAAACATTCAACCTTGCCCCAATTTCACTGTTATTAATTATTTGAGCAGCACAAATTCTTCAGTGCTTCACCAGGTGCTGTAAGTCTGTCTGGGAGTGAGTGTCAAGGTTGAAGGAGTGCCTGAATAGGCAGGGTGGCACCTTTGCTCATTTAACTCAAGTCTCTAGGAAACAGAAAGATTAGATATATGAAAATAGAAAGTGATTGGACAGAAAAGATAAAAACTTGATGAGAACACTAAGGAGAAAATGGGAAGAAAGTGGAGAAGAAGTCGGAAAGATTGAAATTTTGAAACAGAATAGACAGCTTCAGGGGGAAGAATCAGCAAATGCAAAAGATAAGGCAAACAAATATTACACAGAGTTGATTGGCAGCTAGACAGAACTCAAACAAAAAACAGAAAGAGAGAGAGAGAGAGAGAGAGAGAGAGAGAGAGAGAGAGAGAGAGAGAGAGAGAGAGAGAGAGAGAGGTAAACTACAGAGAAGTATCCAGAAGAAAAATCAGCAGTCTGGAGGAAGGTACTGAGAGTGGAAAATACAGTACAGGAATAGAAGAAACAGAAGAGAAACAGAAGAGAGACAGCTTCTGATCAGCTCACCAAGTCCCAGTTGTCTTCCAGAATGCTAGCCTCCCAAGGGAGGGCCATGGGGACTTCAGTCCCAGCTTCTTTAAGCAGCCCGACCCTTCCCGGTCAGGTTAAGAGTCCCAAAGCAGTGAGCCAAGAACAGCTGGCTCCACCCACAGCCCTGCTGGGCTCCTCCCTATCCTATCCTGCCTGGTAACTTGAGGGTGAGGGAAGGTGGTGGTGACCAGAGGAGAAAAAAGTCAAATAGAAAGTACAAAAATGGAAAGCGCAGGTGATAAGGAAACATTCTAAGAAGCATTAATAATCTTAAGAAAGGACAA